>JAODKL010000040.1:25082969-25096806 GCA_026780765.1 Petrocephalus schoutedeni
TAATATTTATGTTCTATATGTAATTTCACTGGGAATCAAAGGAGCCAACTAAGTGAAGGAGTGATGATTGTTTCTTAGTGGAAGCTTAATGGAAGTATACATTCCTTGACAGTGTCTTTAAGCATGAATTTCCTTATGACGGGGTATTATACTGTACATCCCTGGAAGGCATGCTTGTCATACCGAGCTGAGTAGATGGTGGAGATCTGAGGGTTATTTGCATGTCGAGCAGATTGAGAAAAGGCTTCTGGCAGGGGCATTCCTGGTGCTGCTGAGGTCCTGCCAAACTCAGACCCAGCAGCAGCCCTTCCATGGATGGCACGGATTTAGAAACCCTTAGTGTGGTAATGGCACTGATTTTACTCCTTAACACTGCAGATGAGTATCTTTTAGGCTTTGGAAGGAACTGGGAAGACTGGTTTTCAAGCTTCACTTCATCCATTGTCCAAATCTGTTATCAGTTAATCAGTTATCATCTAATCAGTTATCAGCTAATCTGTTATCAGCTAATCAGTTATCTGCTAATCACTTACCAGTATTGGATTTTGGTGGGCCTGTGGTTTCAATCCCATGCAGTATGGGTCACCATAGACAGGATTCTGCAGACAGCATGGCAGACCACATGACCTGGAGGAAACCCAATCATACTTCATACCCACAGCGGACCAGGGAGTGGCGGAAGGCTACAGCACTACTATTTTGCAGTTTTTATCTACTTTCTGTGCTACTTTTGTTTAATTATTCAACGACATTCCTTTATTTATTCTATGCTATTATATTCTAAGAAAGTAGTATTGCATAATTATTTACTTAGTAAACCTGTAGGACGAAATCGCATACTAAAGTAATGTAAAGTAATGCCTGAAAGATTAGCAAAACCTGTCCATCTCTGTGGCGTGAATGATATCTGCATGTCTTATTAAGCGAGGCGGAAATGCAGGTTGATTTAAAGGTCGTATGGACATGTTTGTCTCAGGGGCAGACAAGCAGAGGCTCCACATTCGGCAGGTTTGGGATCTGTCAGGGCATATCGTGATTAAACTTGTCTAGTCTGTCCTGCTTCAGTTATTAAATGGTGAGTTTATATGTGTAATGTGAATTATTGCTTAGATTCATTTTTTTTTTCACTTCGGGTGTAATGTATAGCTTTAATATTTTATTACGCTCCTACTTCATTCCATCTTTATATGACTAGGGTCTTTCTTGTTGTGTTGTTTTTGCATTGGGCTATGTGCCTCAGTGGCTTAGTGTTTACGTATTGTTCACAAAATACATATCTTCACAAATGTAAGTAGCGTGACACAAGGCAGTCACATCTGCTGCCCTGGAATTAACTTTAATACGGTGGTTTTGAAAGGTGCATTGATTGTTGGGTTTTAGCATAGCAGTGGTGGCAGGTGGAATGTTGTTGGAAAATGCCTGTTTGTTTAGCCAGGTTAAGGGTGTCAGCCTTGTTTGTTTGCTTGTCTGTTTGTTTGCATGCTTGTTTTTTCTCCTTTTGCCTTGCTGCCCCTCAGGTTAGACCACACCATTTTTCATTGGTCCTCTCAGTGACCTTTTAAGGAGGTCAGGTGAAGATGGACAGCAATGGAAATGTAATGGGTGCATTTATTCAGTCGCCATCCATTGTTTATACTCATGTAATCATGAGATTTTTCATCACGTGACTTTATACCCTGCCTTCCCTCTCCATCACTCTTCCTGTAATAACCCTGCAGTCTCACTGTTAAAGTATTTTTTTGTACTGCAATCTTCCCTTCCCTCTGGGACATTTTTGTGCTGTAATCCTACCTGTTTGTGTGAGATTTTTATAGCTAAAACTAAGATGGATCCCCCAATGAAAAATGAAAATAATACAAAAATAAAAAATAAGAACTATCATAATACTGGTTCTCACCCTCTGTGTTGTAATCCTGCCTGCCTGAGTGTATGTGATCTCTGTGTTGTAACCCTGCCTGCCTCTATGTATGTGATCTCTGTGTTGTAACCCTGCCTGCCTCTGTGTATGTGATCTATGTGTTATAACCCTGCCTGCCTCTGTGTATGTGATCTCTGTGTTGTAACCCTGCCTGCCTCTGTGTATGTGATCTAAGTGTTGTAACCCTGCCTGCCTGAGTGTATGTGACCTCTGTGTTGTAACCCTGCCTGCCTCTGTGTATGTGATCTATGTGTTGTAACCCTGCCTGCCTGAGTGTATGTGATCTCTGTGTTGTAACCCTGCCTGCCTCTGTGTATGTGATCTCTGTGTTGTAACCATGCCTGCCTCTGTGTATGTGATCTATGTGTTGTAACCCTGCCTGCCTCTGTGTATGTGATCTCTGTGTTGTAACCCTGCCTGCCTCTGTGTATGTGATCTATGTGTTGTAACCCTGCCTGCCTGAGTGGATGTGATCTCTGTGTTGTAACCCTGCCTGCCTGAGTGTATGTGATCTCTGTGTTGTAACCCTGCCTGCCTGTCTGTATGTGATCTCTGTGTTGTAACCCTACCTGCCTTCCTGTATGTGATATCTGTGTTGTAACCCTGTCTGTCTGTCTGTCTGGGTGCGATCTCTGTGTTGTAACCCTGCCTGCTTGCCTATATGTGATCTCTGTGTTGTAATCCAGCATTCTCTTTGTGAGGTCTTTGCATCCCCAAGACATTTTTGCATTGTGATCTTACCTTAACTACCAGCTCATTATGATGTAAACTGTGCTCCATTGTAAAAGATGCTTGTGTCATGACCCTGACCTGCTGTATGATGGATCTGATAACCCCATGCGATCTGTGCTCTTCCATAGCCTCAGTCTTACGACGCAGTGGAACCTCTTGACCTGGAGGAGCTCTTGATGACACAGCTGCGCAGTGGCGACGCTGAACTCATGCAGGAGCTCGGCGACTTCCCTGATGACAACCTGGAGGTGGAGTTGGTGGAGCGGGAGTGTCAGACGGTCAGGCACAACGTGCCGGAGGAAGAGTAGGTCCCCATGTCCAGGCATGCGTGCGGTTGGCTTGCTTGGGTGGGTGTCGGAATGCCCAAGGTGATGGCTCAAGTTGTCATGGGATGCCAAGGATGCCATCCTGCCTTTGTCAAGAAATAACAGAAAACATCCTCTTTGAGAATATACCATCCCCCCTCAGCACCTCCGTAAATAGTTATATGTAATATAACTCACGTGAAAGTAGATCTGCCAGCTATATCAGGGCTACCCAATTGGGGGACTCTGGTCCACATCCCAAACAAATTTAATCCGGACTTAAATCCACCACCTCTCCCCCCTACTTGGTAAATTGGATAGTCGGGGACCCCCCACCAACTCGGCAAATTTTATTGTGGACCCCAGTTTTCCCCACCATCCCACTTGACCCCCACCGTACCCCTTGAAACATTTTTGTAATTCAAGAACTGGCCTTTACAACGTATTTCCTCTTCCCAAACAGATTCAGTGGCCTTAGGTCTGATTAAGCCGAAGATAAACCATCTTATAAGAAAGAAAATGGCTAAAATAAAAGGGCTAGTGGCTCGGCCGAGGCCCCCAAAGCTTGCGGAGTCATTGGTGTTTGCTTTTTTCTTGCAGTGTCAGCTCCAGTGAGGGCAGACTGACGTGACGCTGATCTGTGTAACTGGCACTTTGATGGTGTTATTGCTGGCTATTGCACAATTGTTTGTCACAGACCCGACGATGCATTTCCTCTCAGGGCCCCAGGGGACATGCCAGGCCGCCTTGTTTTGCCAGAGAGATAATCAGATAGTTTTTTGGGTGGATGTCTGGGAAGTGGTTTGAAGGTTTGGCGTGGTTTGTCTCTAAATTTGTCTGTGTGAGACTGTCTTACTGAGTGCGCTGTATATGTATCTGCTTTTTTATGGCTTGCAGATATGTAGTGTGTACGCATGTATGTATGTAACTCTCTACAGTGACTGAGTATAGTGTTGCTGTCTGCAGTGCGTCTCAGTACAGTATGCACGGTGTATGTAAGAACATCGAGGCTGCCTTTAACAGAGCTTGGTCACCTGTGTCAACAGTGTGGAGCTTGACCCTCATGTGCGGGACTGCGTCCAGAGCTACATACAGCCATGGCTGGTGGTCAGGAGGAGGTACTGCGGGAACATTTACTTCCGGCTTCACACACATGCACACGAACTCACGCACACATACACACGAACTCACACACACATACACATAAACTCACACACACATGCACACAAACTCACGCACACATACACACAAACTCAGACACACATGCACACAAACTCACACACATACACATAAACTCACACACACATACACATAAACTCACACACACATGCACACGAACTCACGCACACATGCACACAAACTCAGACGCACATGCACACGAACTCACGCACACATGCACACGAACTCACGCACACATACAAACAAACTCAGACGCACATGCAGACGAACTCACGCACACATACAAACAAACTCATACACACATGCACACGAATTCATGCACACATGCACACGAACTCATGCACACGAACTCAAGCACACATACACACAAACTCAGACACACATACACATAAACTCACACGCACATACACATGAACTCACACACACATACACAAACTCAAACACATATACACATAAACTCATGTACACATACACACGAACTCACACATACATACACGCAAACTCAGCACACACGTGCCCCCGGCTCCTCCTCGTGGTCCCCCCCCCGTGAGGCCGAGTGGCAGTGACGACACGCAGTCTCACCCAGAAGATAAGCCAAGTGCTGCTGGTGGTGTGCAAGACGCGTGCCTCATTACACCTCGACACTGCCCTTTGCTGGAGTTCTCACAAGACCTCGGTAATCGGTTCTGGTCGAGTGAAGATGACTTTGTGTCTGTGACCATTGTGTAAACAGGTGCCAAGGGGATGGCTGGAGCGGCTGGGGTGCATATTCGGAGAGGACCGGCCTGCACAAAGTCCTGCAGAAGCAGACCTTTGAGAGCGATGTCGTGCCAGACAAACAAGACCAGCAGGTAAGCCTGCAAAGCAAAGGAGTAACGGCAACATCGTGCAAGAAACAGCCATGTTACGCGTGAGTCCTCATCTCGCAGGAAAACTACCATGAACACATTCATCCATCCATTCATCTTCCAGCTGCCTGCTTGTAAAATTCAGGCATCAAAATTCATATACAGACTTGCGCAAAAATAAAAAATCTGAGATATATAGAATTTCCAGATGTGATTAAACAAAAAAGCGACGTACCTGTAACTAAATGTACACTTCATTTCATATATTTAATATGCATTCTTTAGTACTCATTAGTACTGTACAGTCATCCGTCGACTTACATCCTATAGAGTGACGTACGATTGTACTTACATCTGAGGTCCAATAAAAACCTTAATAAAATTTAGCGAAAGTCATCCGAAGCAGACAAAGTGGATGTTATTGTACATATTATACCATATCTTGCGTGTGGCAAGAACCAAAATAATGTGATTACACCGCCACTAAAGAGGCTTCGTTAAATATGAGTGATATTTTATCTTATATTGTACAGTATGTTTGACCTCTTCCCTATAATGGCTATGGGGCAGGCAGGTGGTGTAGTGGTTAGGGACGCAACCGCGTAATTGAAAGATTGCCAGTTCGATGTACCCTGAGCAAGGCTCCCCGGGTGCTCATGTAGCTGCCCCCTGCTGTGTCACAATGTCACATGGGTCAAAAGCAGAGGACACATTTAGTTGTTGCATGCTGTGGTGCGTCAACAATGACGATTAATCACCTTCACCCATGATGATCGACATAGAACCAGACTGACTTACATTCCCACTTTTGCCACTTAACTCAGACGTGAGTCGATGGATACCTGTGTCTATGTTTTTTGTTATAAGGTGTCCTGAATGGTATGGGAAGGTATATCTGACTTGCATAAAATTTGACTTACGTGAGGGCTTGTAGAATGGGTTACTTACGTCATTCGCGGACTGCCTGTATTGTAATCCCTTTTGGTCCAAGTTGTTATGATGACTGAGGCCTCTCTCAGGTCACATGGTAGGCACCACAGTTTCTTTACATCTCCAGGTTCCCGTTGTGATTCCGGACCTGGCTCTATGCATGTGGAATTTGCATGTTGTATTTGCAATTTGCATAGCCAGATACCCAGGATACTCTGGTGTATGTGTCTGTGTCTGTGTGTGTGCGGCTTTGTGATTATTATAGTGTGGGGACCCAGTGTCCCAACACTGTGATAAAAACCTGCTACTTTTTACCTTGTGGGGACATTTTTTTCAGTCCTCACAAGGACAACTTCAGTCATGTGTGTGCAATCAAAAACTAAAAATATTTTGTTTGCTTACTTATGGCTAAGGTTAGGGCTGGGTAGGGGTTAAGGGTGTCATAGTTGGGATCAGGCTTATGCCCATAGGAATGAATGGAGTGTCCCCATAATGACAGGAATACATGGACTGCGTGTGTGTGTGCGTGCGTGTGTGTGTGTGCGTGCGTGCGTGTGTGTGTGTGTGTGTTTACTCTGTCTTGGGCTCATCATCTTTATTCTGCTGGGAGCTTCTTTGGATATATTCTAGGCTTGTCACAACCCCGCAGTAGATAAAAAGTTATAAAAAATTGATGGCTACAACAAAGCGCATTAATGCTGTGTGTTATTTGAGACTGTACCATTACTGTCCATTACTGTACCATTACTGTCCTGGCACAGTGCTTCTCCCTTCCAGTATGATACAGTGTAACTTTAACACTAGAATTACTAGTGGGGTGGATGTTCCAAACTTAAGTTTTTCTTGGATCAGGAACAAAGACAAAATACCCATATAATAAAAGGGATCAAATTCACTGCCTTGTTTTGTATTGGTCAGAATATGTATATTCTAGCTGTATTTAATTGTAGCTCACACCAAAGCCATACTGCTTCCAAATTTAATGAAGTTTCTTTTTCCACAGTATAAACCTACCCTTCAGTATTTGTCATTAAAGACCTAAATAATTTCAGACATTGTGGAATTCCCATATTCTAGCCATGTCATGCAGGCTAAGTACTCAGAGTCTGAAGACATGCAGTTAGGCTAATGGGCGTGTGAATTTCCCATAGTGTATGTGTGTGTGAGTTTGTGTGTGTGCCTTGCACTGGGCTAGCATCTCAAGGCATGGATAGGCTACTCCCATGACCCTGGCCAGGATGGATGGATGGATGGATGGATGGATGAATTAATTGATTGATGGAAGGATATTTTAAACCAATGTCTCTTTAGATATATCGTTCTAAGCAGCAAGATGAGTTTTCAGAACCTGTAGACTCCCGTGGGCTTGCTTATCTAAACAAGCTTATAAATTAGAGTAGAATTTCCTGGATAGTTGGCCATATGCCCTTGGGAGATGCCCCTGGACAAGCTGCATACACAAGATTCCCCTACTGATGTCAGTGCAGTTCCTGATTGTCTCACTGATGGACAATCACAGAATGTTTAGCTGTATCTCAAGCTGCCTTGAAGCCCACACCAAAGTCTCTGGATGAGGCCAAGACTTGGGGCCCATGAAATCTTTTCTAAGAGATGGATCACGGGAAAGGAAGAAGGACTCACACTTTTGTGGGGAAAGTAACGGGTGAAAACGCCGAACAAAATATGACTGCTTTATCCTCAGTTATTTGCATAAATGCTGTAGGCATCAGACTAACCCGACATTGTACGGTAGGGTGAAATTTCAGTAGATCTACTGTTAATCACCTCATTCCCCCAGCCTAGCAGCAATGGTGTTCATTAAAACCCCAACACACGGTGAGGCATCAGCATTGATTCACTCCGCTCTATTACCGCGTCGTCCCAGGCCGAGTCGATCCAGCTCCTAACGATAGGCATCAGGAGCCCTCGTGTGAAAAAGCAGGATTATTGTTGGGGGTAATTGGTCCCCCCAAAGCCTCTGCATAATTGGCAATCTGCTGGTGTAGCCAGGGAGCTCTTCGGGGGAGTCGCAGAAGGATGGGGGCACCTGAGGAATGGCCCCGCTGGGCTGAGGTGCCTGTTTTTGGGCACAGAATGAACCGAAACCTGAGAGCTCCTTGTTTGGGGAGCCAGTGATTTCATATGGGTCCTGAACCCTGTGATTTCGGAGATCTCCCATGCTGTTGATGAGATTCTCTTGCCAAGTCACCTCTCCCCCTCACTCCCCTCACTGTAATATCTGCCAGGCGAAGTCGCCCCCCCCGGCGGTCATCAGCGACGACTCAGGCCGGACGCTGACGTCCTCGGACTTTGACCTGCGTGTGCTGCAGCCTGACGTGCGAGTCGAGGGCCTCCTGCGCTTCAGTAACCCTGAGGACCTGGACCGGCACAACCAGGAGGCTCGCCAGGCCCACCGGCACCCCGAACTCTTGGCCCTCTACCCCCCTGCTGATGATGTACGCACCCCCCCCCCCACACCTGCTGCAGCTGCTGGCTGTCTGCTAAAAGTAGCCTGTCGCTAACTCTGATCCCGCAACAGGAAGATGCAGTGGAGATCCGGCCGATTCCTGACTGTCCCAAGGAGCACAGCGGCCGCAGGATCCTCATCCGATGTCAGGCTATCAAGTACGTCTGAGTCTGCTTACTCAGGAGAAAGCGCTTCCATTTTAACAAATGTGTGTTCTCTTGGGGTATTCTGGGAGCCTCTTGTCTTTCTGGTCAGAGCACAATATAGTAAGTGTGATGCATGCGTTGATGGCTGTCACACACAGAGCACCCTATAAATGTCTCTCCGGGCCCCTTTGCACATTTTCTAGTTGTGGGGGAGATCTACCCGGCTCTACTGTGCCGAATAACCAGAGGTTCAGCCCAAGTGCAGTGGAAAGTTCACATCCATCAGAGTGGCTTGACAGCTGGCTGCTATCAGCTATCAGCTTAAATGTTACTCCCTGCTACTTTTTTTGTCTGATATGCATAAATCATTACAATTCTGGTAGCCACGCTGATGTGAGCAGTCATTTGTTCTGACCGTAATTTGCAGCTGCTGCTCACAAACACTGGGGTTTCGAAGTCATTTTGTGACCACTTCTCTGGGAGTATTTAAAAGTAACCCATCAAATGCTTTTCTTTTTGTTTGCAGGTTTGAGATAGACATAGAACCTGTGTTTGCAACACTGGCCCTTTATGACCTGAAAGAGAAGAAAAAGGTCTGTGGAAATCTCTGATATATTCTGGGCAGTAGGTGGAGAAAGGTCATCAGAACGCCTTAGTGCGTCTTACTCCATGCTAATGCAATCCAGCACTAACTTCTAAGGGATGGGTGGCTGTGTCTGAAATTCCACCTAAACCTTCTATTAATTCTTAAATAGGAACAGCTAATAGCCAACAGATGCGTTTTTATTCAGGTTATAACAACATTGACCTAGTTTATTCTTCATTATCACCAGTGTTCTTGGTATGTGGCCATTTGAAAAGCATATGAAACCACTTTTCCAGTAATTTGACAAGATGTGACTGGTGTTCTATCAGAAATGCCTGTGTGTGTGTGTCTGGTTATGCATGCATTACATTCTGGGTACCAAATTTCCGAATTAATTTTTTCCAGGGGAAACACGATTTTGTAAAGTCTGTGACAATCAAAAAACTTAAATAGCCAAAAAGTGTTGTATTTTGTTTGGTCACCTTACTTATAGTTAAGGCTGTCATAGTTGGGATTAGGATTATGCCCATAGAAATGAGCCTGTCTGTGTGTGTGTGTGTGTGTGTGTGTAGGTAGGCTCTTCTACATTACTCAGCAGCTGATGCAGACTTCCCAAGCTTAACTTGGTCCTGCATCATGAGGTGATGGAGCTTCTGACAGCTGCTGCTTCCAGCTACAGCATCCATTGGCTTTCTGCACGTCAGTCAGCGCAGGCCTCCTTTCACATACATTCAGTCAGAGATTTTTATTGCTTGTCTGTTATTTTCTTCGTAATCCTTATTTATAACATTCAGGTCTTCCTTCTTGGTCAGCAGGGAAAAGATGTGCATTTACAGGAAGAGCCCAGGAAATGAGACTTAAGAATAATTATGTGCCATCATTCTCTCTGCATATTGCACATTGTACGTCTGCTAAGTCTGGTTAAAGGGGCAGTTCACCCAAAAACTATAAAGATATGTTTTAGAGGGGCTTTGTTGCTATTTATCCATCTGGGATGCTCTGCTGGGAGTTGCCTAGATTTGGAATATAATGGGAGTGAATTACATTATTTCTGTGGTGATTAAAACACCAAAAAATACATTAGAAAAATGCAACAGCAATGTCTCTTACCAGAAATGAGGACCTGGTTACTAATCCACAGACTTTGTAGTGAGCAGTTTAATGTACATGTAGGAACTATTTTCTTCTAATGAAATCACCAAATGAATACACCAATTGTATCACTGCGCAGAAGATATTGCCAGGGTGCTTATGCTCTTCTGCCAAGTGATGTGGATTTCTGGTAAGAGATCTGGCTGTTGAATTTAATGTACAGTACTGTGCAAAAGTCTTATTCAGTTAAAGGAAATGTTTAAAGTTATCTGGGTAGTAAGTATATACACTATATTGGCAGAAGTATTGGGACACCCCTCTAAATCATTGACTTCAGGTGTTCCAATTGCTTCCAGGGCCACAAGTGTTTAAAATCAAGCACCTAGGCAAGCAGACTCCTGCAACAAACATTTGTGAAAGAATAGGTCGCTCTCAGGAGCTCAGTGAATTCAAGCCTGGTACTGTGATAGGATGCCACCTGTGCCACTCGTGAAATTTCCTCGCTACTAAATATTCCACGGTCAACTGTCAGTGGTATTATAACAAAGTGGAAGCAATTGGGAACAACAGCAACTCAGCCACGAAGTGGTAGGCCACGTAAAATCACAGAGCAGGGACCGCACATGCTGAGTCGCCAACTTTCTACCGAGTCAATAGCTAGGTATCTCCAAACTTCGTGTGGCCTTCAGATTAGCTCAAGATCAGTGCATAGAAAGTTTCATGGAATGGGTTTCCATGGCTGAGCAGCTGCATCCAAGCCATACATCACCTAGTACAATGCAAAGTGTTGGATGCAGTGATGTAAAGCACACCACCACTGGACTAGAGCAATGGAGATGTGTCCTCTGGAGTGACGAATCACCCTCCTCTGTCTAGCAATCCGATGGACGAGTCTGGGTTTGGCAGTTGCCAGGAGAATGGTACTTGCCTGACTGCATTGTGGCGGTTGTAAAGTTTGGTGGAGGGGGGATTATGATGTTATGGTGTGAGGTTGTTTTTCAGGGGTTGTGTTTGGCCCCTTAGTTCTAGTGAAAGGAAATATGAAGCCATTTTGGACAATTTCATGCTCCCAAGTTTGTGGGAACAGTTTGGGGATGACCCCTTCCGGTTCCAACATGACTGCACAGCATTGCACAAAGCAAGTTCTGTAAAGACATGGATGAACAAGTTTGTTAGGGAGGAACTTGACTGGCCTGCACAGAGCCCTGACCTCAACCCGATAGAAGACCTTTGGGATGAATTAGAGCGGAGACTGCAAGCCATTCCTTCTCATCCAACATCAGTGCCTGACCTCACAAATGCTCTACTGGAAGAATGGTAACAAATTTACATTAATACACTCCTAAACCTCGTGGAAAGCCTTCCCAGAAGAGTTGAAGCTGTTATAGCTGCAAAGGGTGGGCCAACCCCACATTAAAGCCTATGTATTAGGAATGGGATGCCATTAAAGATCATGTGTGTGTAAAGGCAGGTGTCCCAATACTTTTGCCAATATTGTGTATTTCCTCCAAACAAAAACGCTATTTAACATTGGAGCATATGCAAGTGGCATGTGAACGGCACAGGGCATGATGCGCGTGTCACATGCACAGCACAGGGCATGATGAGTGCGTCACATGGTGACAGGGCATGATAAGTGCGTCAAATGCACGGCTCAGGGCATGATGAGTGCATCACATGCACAGCACAGGGCATGATGAGTGCGTCACATGTGGACAGCAGCCTCGGAGAGGAGCCTCTGCTTAACTCGTCCAGTAAGGGGTCTGCTTGCCTGCATCCCTGAGTGGAATCAGCCTGAACCTTACTGGCGAGACAGGGGGATGTGCTTCCCAGCTCATAGGCTTGAAGGAGCCTGCTTTTAGTAGCTTAAAAAAAGACTCTGAACATCATGTTTTGGAGACAGTAAGAGATTAGAGCAGGGCTATGTAGTGGATGCTTGCTTGTTATGAGCTAAAAATGTGTTCCTCTCACAGCAGGGTGGGAACCCACAATGAATGACTTGGATATCAAGCATTCAGCAAGGACAAAAGCTCAGAGCAGTAGAAATAAACAACAGATTCCATTCGTAAGGTACATTACTGTTGGTGTGAAGTGTGCGACATTCTAAAGAATATATAGCTCCATATAGCAGTGTCCCCACACTCTGGATTTAAGGGATGGATCTAAGAAAGCTAGAAAAGATTTAGTGACATACAGTTTAGAAGCCTCATGGTCTTTGACAGGAGGCTCCAGATTATTTTGTCAAGGGGCTCCCTGGGGATGGTCCACCCACACTAGGAGGTTGAGGTCATCTGGGCTGTGTCAGCACATGGCGGGACAGCCACTCACGCTTCTGGCACCCCGAAGCAGTAGAGGACCGTGTCAGAGATAAATGAGGATAGTTGACCTCGGAAGCTGGAATTTGCAGTCAGCTCAATAGGTTTGTGACAGCAATGATAGTTCAGAGGACGGAAGGTTCATGAACTCATAGTTTCTCAGGTCATTTGGCTCTTCTGCTTCATGCTCCGCAATGTAGTCTGTATCCCTCTGCCTCTCTTCCTCTGTTCATTGGCTGCTGTCTATTGGGTCAAACTGGGATGTACGTCTCACTGGTTTATGATTGGTGCCTTTAGTAGATTCCCTACATTGTTAGCCGATGCACAGATTCTCGGTGATGTCATATCACTTCGAACCCTTCTGTTGTTCTGGTCCATGGAAAATTCAGCGTTAAATGTCACCACATTTGAATTTTGGGAATAGAACGTAGAACGTTTTACCCAGACCCAGCGGAAATCTCCCTGCACTGTGACATCATTTCGCTTGCAGCCTCTTAGCCTCATTAGCCAATCCTACCTACTGTTAAATGCGTGGATAAAGCCTCTCGGTGAGTGCAGGGAGGTTGTACGTTATAGCATTAATGCCGCAAAGTGAACGGTCGACATTCCACCATATTTGCAGTAAAGCCATTCAGATTTAAGATTCTGATCAAGGGTATCCAGGACCAAACTTGCTACGTGCCTCCCAAAATATAATATCACCCTACTCTTTTTAGAGGTGGAGGTTAAACTAACAATTTGACCCCCCCCCTCCCCCCCCTTCTTATGCATTTCTTAAACTTTTTTATTATTTTTATTCTGTTTCTTACCCCGGACCTCTGGGACACCCAGGTGGTGCACGCTTTTGCTCCCTCCTAGCTCCCTGCCAGATAGTATAAACTGTTCTAGTCAGTTCCAGTTGGGAAGGATCAAAAACATGGACTGTCTGGGGGTCCAGGTTGAGAAACACCGGTTTATCAGTTCTTCCAACTATTTGGATAAGCCTGTTCTGTATCTAAAACATTATAGTTAATCACTTATTGTCTCTTTCATATGTTTGTCACATATAGTCATTAATGATGCTGTTTGTGCTGTATTGTAGCAGAATCTGTCCATTGATTATGCATTTCCACATGTAAATAATGAAATATTCTATAGTCATTCTTAAAACAAAATCGAACATTATTATTATTTCTCTTGTCCATCCATCCATCCATCCATCCATTTTCCAACCCGCTTATCCTGTTCAGGGTCGCGGGGGGCCCGGAGCCTATCCCGGAAGCAATGGGCACGAGGCAGGGAACAACCCAGGATGGGGGGCCAGCCCATCGCAGGGCACA
>JAODKL010000040.1:25104090-25114558 GCA_026780765.1 Petrocephalus schoutedeni
GGGTCTTACTTTGAAATGAATTTAAATGGGTTTACTTATTATTATATTATATTTGTGCTTACTGTTATCTAAAACCAGTGAATGCTGCCTGGCATCTGAAAACAATCACAAAAAATAAACACTCAACCACACATCATAATTATATTTTTATGATGCTTTATTGTTTTGACTGTAAGCGGTAGATTATAAACCCAGGTGAGCATGGTTCAAGCGTGCGATACAGGAAGACAGAGACCCCTAGTGTCCAAGAAAAGCACTGCATTGTGAGAACCTACTCAGCCCTGGGATCTTCCACCTTTCTTTAATCAGGGACCATGAAATGAAAACAGACCCGGGCTGGAAACCACTACTACTAATACATGATTCATTAATGTTTCTTTTACTCCCTTTGTTATATTAAACCTTGATGGAGTGCAAAATGTTGAATATTGCAGTTGGTTTAATATTCAGTAGCTAATAGCATGAAATGCAGGACAATACCAGGGTTGCATGAAGCCCAGTTTTGCAGAACGTTTCTGTGGAGCTCCAGGAAGAGCTCTGCGGATCTGCGGGTGAAAGGTCACGGCCCAGTGTATATTAATCCATAATACTGAGAATTTGTGATGGAATCACCTCACCTGGACTTCTGATTGCTAGTAGCTATTTCAGTCTTCATGTTTGGCTTGAAAAATGTGTTCTGTACTTATGTATGTGTGTATGACGATGCTGGACTTTTGGGTTTGCAAGTTAACTGAGTCTGAATGAATGTAGTCTGAATGAACATAAAGTCCAGCAACAAAGGGGAACCTTAAATCTTACAAGTTACGTAGCTAACCAACAAATCTTGCTTAGTGATGCAAGCTGCTACTTCTCCTCAGGGACCCAGTTGGTCCATGTTTTTGCTCCCTCCCAGTAAAACCGACCATTTTTCCTTTATTTTCAGGAACGTGCTTTACGTTTATCCTCAGAGACTGAACTTTGTGAACAGGCTGGCGTCAGCAAGGAACATCACCATTAAGATCCAGTTTATGAGTGGGGAAGATCAGGAGAGCTGTCTGCCGGTGAGTATGTCCCATGCAGGGCTCCCCAAGTGCTGGGGTCCCTCTGTGCCCATTCACGTCTCGTGACTTGCACATGCTCAGAGAGGGCAGCCAACAAGCCACACAAAACACAGGGAGCATGGTGAAGTGGAAGGACACAGAGCACTGGCGAGTCGCAGTGCCAAACACTGTATAATCATGGCACTCTGCAACATGCATTCATACTGTATACCATATACAGTAGTTGAGCAGTTTAGTTATGTGTGATTTTGCAGCAGCAGATCCCTGGGAGTTGGGAGGGAGCAAAAACCTGGACCGTCTCAGGAAGGAATGGTTTGCGAAACACTGTTTTAAACAACTAAAAGCTGACCATAGAATAATCATTTGGTTTTCATTTTATTATACATGCTTGATAGATATATTTATTTAAAAATGAATATAATTATGTTTCAAAAATAAGGTGATAATACAATATGTTTGAGTACTCAGCGGGTCTTATTGTTACCTTACATTCCCAGGGGGTTTAAGTCCCACCTCCGCTGTGTGTATGTGGAGCTTGTATGTTCTCCCTGTGTTGCGTGGGTTTCCTCTGGGTATTCCACATTCCTTGTGTTATCGAAATACATACAGTTAGGCTAAACTGGGTCTCTAAATTACCTGTAGTGTATCGTTGTGAATGTAGATGGCTGTATTATTTTCCAAACGTAAACCTTGTATAGGTAGTGTTATACATTTTTGCTGTTTTCAAATTCATTTTGCTTTTAATTTTTTAGGTCATTTTTGGGAAATCCAGCGGGCCTGAATTTGTACAGGAAGTGTACACACCAGTCACATACCATAACAAGCAAGTACCCCAAGAAACCGCTACTCTACATAAACATATACATTTTATTAGGTTGGCCTGCATGTTAAAAGCCTGTCCCTCCGAATAGCAAATCATGTGGCTGCAATTCTATATACACAGCAAGAGATTCAGTTACTGTTCCACTAAATGTTTGAATGGAAAAGGCATGTGAAATAAATGACTTTGAACTTGCCATGGCAGTTTGCCTGATGATAACTAGCGAATGCCAGATGTGGCGGGGCCACAATGCCAGAGACAGCTGTCCTCATGGGATTTTCATGCATAGTGGCTGCTTGATTTTACAAAGAAGAGTTTGATCAACCAGAAATGTCTATTCAGTAGCAGTTAGGCAAAAACACCTTGTGGTTGGTGGAGATTATTCGTGTGAGGGTGTATAAATACATATATATATATATATATATATATATATACACACACACACACAGTACTGTGCAAAAGTCTTAGGCAGTCAAAGAACAGTTTAATAGAATGTATGCCAATAATGATTAGCACAATAAAAACTAACAGGAATTTCTTCTTTACTCCAAAAAGTTATGAGTATCTTGTGGGCTGGCTAGACACCTCAGCCATTCCATGCATTTGTTGAATTTCATTAAAAGCTCACATAATTAACTAATTAATTAAAGTCAGTGAGGTACTGATTAGCCATGTGAAATGTTCTAGTGCTTGAGTCAAAAAATACGTGTTTGTATTACATGCTGCGAATACTGAGGTGACTTTAGGTGAGGTAACTTTTACCCTCATAATATCGTTGTTTTACACCAACGTGACTTCCTTTCACTGCTTAAACTTTTGCACTGTATTGTATGTATGTATGCATGTAAAACACACAGCACAGAAGTGAGGACACATGTCTGTAAAGCCATTACAGTCGGACCTAATTAAATCGAAAATGTCGAAAGGCAGAAAAATAGGTCACTTCCACATTACATGCACACGGATTGGAGCATAGGTGACAGTGCTGTGAAAAACCCATCACCTGTGCTGTATCACTGTCAGGATAATGTCAGAATTGAGGGGATGCTGGAAAAGCTCCTAAGCTTCGTTACACGCCTCCCTGTTCAGGTCTCCGGACTTCTACGAAGAGGTGAAGCTCCAGCTCCCGGCCAGAGTAACCGAGCGACACCACCTGCTCTTCACGTTCTACCACATCAGCTGCCAGCAGAAGCAGAACCAGGGCAGCAACGAGATTCTCATTGGCTACTCGGTGTGTGACCTCTGTGCTGCACAAACTGGCTGACACACACACACGTCTGTGATGAAGGTCCATTCATTTTTATGGGTATAACCCTAGCCCCTACCCAGCCCTAAATTTTATCATAAGTAACCAAACAAAATACTTTTGGCATATTTACTTTTTTGATTACATTCATATATTTTTATAAAATGAAGTCTGAAGTAGTGATGACCAAGAAAATTTGGATTTTTGATGATTTGCTATACTTGTGAGGTCCTTTGGTCCTCGCAAGTATAGCAAAACCTGCACACAAAGACACACACACACACACACATTCATAATGCTACAATTGTGACCATGGTTACTGTCTCCCCTGCAGTGGCTCCCAATAATAAACAATGAGCGCCTACAGACAGGACAGCACTGCCTTCCCGTGGCCCTGGATCGACTTCCTGTTAATTACTCATTACATTCCCCAGAGGTGGGCAGGCTGCGCCATTAAGAGACTCCTGTTTCCCGCTATCAGTCAATGACTCATTTTCGTTTTGATGTCTGGTTTGTTTTTCTTAGAAAATTCCTAATCAGGTTCCCCCGGTGAGGTGGATGGAAAATCACAAGGGTGTATTTAACCTGGAGCTCCAAGCTGTATCTTCTATACACACTCAGGTGCGTGCGGTAATTAGGAGCCTCCTTTTTGCTCTTTTTTAGATGGGTCAGTAATTCCTTGATTTCTGAAAAAGGAGAATGTGACATAGCATGTGCAGGTGAAGCTCAGTCTGGTGCTAATTGTACCCAATAGCATTTATGCAGTGATTTAATGGATTAGCATTATTACCCAAGGTAATTGGTCTGTAACTGGGATTCCATTGCTTAGGTTCCTATCTAATGGGGGGTGAAATTAGGTCATTACTGAATGAAAGACTGAAATCCTCATCCTTGCCAACTCCCCTATCTCCTGTCTCTAGGACAACCACCTGGAGCGCTTCTTCACCCTTTGCCATGCTCTGGAGGGCAAATCGACATTCCCTATCCGCGTGCGGGACGAGAAGATCCCGGAGAACAAGCTTGAGCATGAGCTGAAGCTGAGCATCATCTCACTGTCTTCGTCCCGCCTGGAGCCACTCGTGCTCTTTCTCCACCAGGTTTTGGACAAGCTCTTCAGACTCATTCTCCAGCCCATGGTCATCGCAGGGCAGACAGGTGACTGAGGCTGTGCAAGGCTCTGTGGGGCAGGAGTGAAGCGGTGGGGCCTGGCACAGTGGTGTGGGGGGTGATTCTCACTGCCCAATCAGGAGAGGTAGTTTCTGGAAGAAGCTGGTCATTGGCTAGTTACCTGTCAATGGTAACGTGGGTACTATACAGTACTTCCAGTCTGGCATTTGAGACAGTCATAGAAAATTTGTCTTTACTTTGTTAGGTATGCAAGATACAATGCAAAGGGCTTAGGATCTCATGGCATTTAAAGATATTTATTTGGATAGTGTGTGTATTTTTGCTCAGAAAAATAATTATTTTTAACAATATAATATATGCATATAATATATGCAAATGAACAGTAACACATTAAAAGGTAACAATAATTTTTTCTGTTCTCCGAAGAGTTACTGTAATCTTGATTGATGGCTAGAAAAACACCATTTCAGTTCCCAAACCTCTCCTCAGTGGCACCCCTGCCTTTCCACGTATTCATTAAATTTCAGTGCCAGCTCATTGGATTAATTAACTTTATTAGTTCATTAACTTGATGAGGTCTTAATTAGCCAAAAATTGTGTGCAAGGAGTTAAGGCTTTTGCACAGTACGGTATCTAATTTTGATATCCTCATTCTGCGAAGATCTGATGCAAAGAAAGTTTATGCCGACATTTCGGGCTTAAATTTTGTGCATGCGAGACTTTGCAGGGTGGTCTTTGGCTCTGTGAGTGACGTGCTCTGCAGAAACAGCCTTTGATTGGGCTGTGTGTTTGCGTGTCTTGCAGCTAACCTGGCCCAGATTGCTTTTGAATCTGTGGTATCCATCGTCAACAGCCTCCACAATAGCCAAGAGCTGGCTAAGGACCAGCAGGGAAGGAACTGTCTCCTAGCAACCTACCTGTATTTTGTCTTCCGACTGCCAGACACTCAGCGTGAGATTGTGACCACAGGTAAGGCCTACGCTCATGTGTCACCATAGAAATTAGTTACAGTAACAAGTCAAACATCTCTTTTTGGTCACAAGATTTTCTATCAGTAGAACCAAATTTGTTGGCAGCTTGGTTCCTTGTTTGCACTATGGGTACTGTCTTTGTACTTTGTTTTGCACTGTACGCTCTACATTCACACTGCTCTATGCACAAGATTTTCCCCTTTGTATTGCCTCTCAATCTTAATTTGCACAAGCATTTAAAGCACAAGCATTCATTCATTTAAATTGCATGAACGTTGTTTTCCTAAACTTACCAGGAGAGCCACTTATTGGGCCTCTTATAGGGCCACTTGTAGGGCCACTTATAGAGCCACTTATAGGGCCACTTATAGAGCCGCTTATAGGGCCACTTATAGAGCTGCTTATAGGGCCGCTTAAAGGGCCACTTATAGAGCCGCTTATAGGGCCACTTGTAGAGCCGCTTATACGGCTGCTTAAAGGGACATTTATAGAGCCGCTTATAGGGCCACTTATAGAGCCGCTTATAGGGCCACTTATAGAGCCGCTTATAGGGCCACTTGTAGAGCCACTTATAGGGCCGCTTGTAGAGCCACTTATAGGGCCACTTGTAGAGCCGCTTATAGAGCTGCTTATAGAGCCACTTATAGGGCCACTTGTAGAGCCGCTTATAGGGCCACTTGTAGAGCCGCTTATAGGGCCACTTATAGGGCCGCTTATTGGGCCACTTGTAGAGCCGCTTATAGGGCCACTTATAGAGCCGCTTATAGGGCCGCTTATAGAGCCGCTTATTGGGCCACTTGTAGAGCCGCTTATAGGGCCACTTAAAGGGCCTCTTATATAGCCGCTTATAGAGCCACTTATAGGGCCACTTGTAGAGCCGCTTATACGGCCGCTTATAGAGCCGCTTATTGGGCCACTTGTAGAGCCACTTATAGGGCCGCTTATTGGGCCACTTGTAGAGCCACTTATAGGGCCACTTGTAGAGCCGCTTATAGGGCCACTTGTAGAGCCACTTATAGGGCCGCTTATAGAGCCGCTTATTGGGCCACTTGTAGAGTCGCTTATAGGGCCACTTAAAGGGCCGCTTATAGAGCCACTTTTCAAGTTTTTTTTCCTCCCTCAAATTAGTGGTTATTAGTGGTTTGAAAGGCATATATCAAAAGCTTGCCCTGATCTATAATAAGATGACCACTGCTTTATATAGAGAATATGACTCTTATCAGATTTTAAATCTCCTTTCCGCTGGTGTGTTACTTTATTACATTATAATTTTATAATGGTTTATAAGTCATCTCAGCTTCCTGCTCCAAAAAGCACAGATTCCGGGTTCTCTCTCGCCTTTATGGTTCAGTACGTATATTTTTAAACATATCACGTTTGTTGAGTTCTGTAGTGTGTGCAATATATGCTTCTCCTATGATTGCTGTGGATCTACATTTTTGGCAGAATAATTTGAAAAATGTGTGACCAACCAGTTTTGCCCATACTTGGAACTTAACATTATGGGTTGTCAATCACACAGTATGAGGCTCCACTGAACACCTCAGGAAATGCAATGCAATGCAATTTTATTTATATAGCGCATTATCACAACATTACATTGTCTCAATGTCTCAATTGTCTCAATCCCTGCTTATGGCTATCAGATTGTACAGCCGGTAGATCATTCTGGGCACGTGTGCAATTAAACTGCCTATGTCTCTAATCATCTGCCTGTCATGTGTCTTTGTGCTGTAACCACCAGCAAATTTGTATTTTGTCATCACAGTACAATACCTATTTTCCTGCTTGCTAACTTAATTTATCGTTGTCTTCATACATTACGTATTTATTTTAATCTATTTAATATTGAAATTATTGTTGTATGTGACATTTTTTGTCATTTATGTATCTGTGTATTATACAGTCTGTAACGATAAACAGTTTCCTCATGAATAATACAGGTATTCTGGTAATTCGATATAATGTAATATAGAAGAAATATACAAATATTTGCAGGAATGTATTTATAGAAGCCTCATACATGCATGAATGTCTGTACTCGTTTGTGTATCTCTATGTGAATGCATATGCCTGTTTTCACCGACTTCCCCCTGCTGGTTGTGCTGCTCTGTGATGTGAGTTATGTTCAAACTGGTCCCCAGGCACCAGCGGGCACCTGCTGCACCCCGAGGGCCGTTATAACACCATGGGCCGCGCCTCGGCTACCTCTGTAGGCTCCAAGCTGCTGCAGTCACGCGTCCTGAGCAGCAGCAACCCGGACCTCCACGCCAGCCAGGCCGCCGCCGACGCTGAGGTCAAGGGCATCATCGGGTCCAAGGTGCCGTGCAGGCGTGTGTGAGGCTGTGGGGGCGGCATGGGGCTGCGGGACTGTGAGGCAGGAGGTGCGGGGCTGTGGGGCAAGAGATGTGGGGCAGGAGGTATGGGGCAGGTGATGTGGGGCTGCAGGGCAGGTGGTGCAGGGCTGCGGGGCAGGAGGTGCGGGGCAGGTAGTGCGGGGCTGTGGGGCAGGAGGTGCGGGGCAGGTGGTGCAGGGCTGTGGGGCAGGAGGTGTGGGGCTGCAGGGCAGGAGGTGTGGGGCTGCGGGGCAGGAGGTGCAGGGCTGCGGGGCTGTGTTGCAGGAGGTGCGGGGCTGTGGAGGCGGCATGGGGCTACGGGGCAGGAGGTATGGGGCTGTGGGGGTAGCATGGGGCTGCGGGACAGGTGGTGCAAGACTGCGGGGCAGCAATACTGTGTTACTGAGTGGTGTCTGCTGGGAACTGGGAACTGCTCTCCTTAGGTACTCAACAGTATTTGCATCATTATACTTACATACCAGGTACCGCTTATGTGAAAATAAGTACTCTGTCGTACTGACCTGATATTAATGGCTACTGGCCAGTATTAGGTGGCCAAATACTACTTGCCTGGGAATACTCAATACTGGGTAGTGATTACCACAGCACACTGGGACATGACCAACATATTAATAACAGCTATCAACAATAATATAATTTTAAACAATTAACTTTTATTTCTTGGTATTTGCTTTTTTCTGCATGTTGAAATTACGCACTTCGTAATGGGGGAAACTCAAACTGGCGCTTGTGCAGAGTGCCCAGATTATAAATCCCTTCATGTATTTATAGTGTATTTTTAAAAATGAGAAAAATAGGTTTTCACAGAATAGCCTATTGATGATTTTTTATTGGTTTTACTGTAGGGTTTTAATCACGTGGGCAATCGCATGTCCACATTCGTGGACGTAAACACCTACTTCCAGGCCTCAGGGGCCATGAGGCCGGGAAACAAAAAGGTAATACTCCCTCCGGTCAGGAGGGGGAGCTAGCCAATCATACATAAGATGTTGCTCTTGTTGCATATGTAGACTTTTTAAGAAATCAAATGCTATGACTAAGTAACCCCATCCATCCATCCTTCCATATTCACATACAGTTAAAGAGCGTGCCATTACTAATATGAACTGGCAATCTGGTAGTTTCCCAGCCTTGAAACAGTTTGTTGTCACTTTAATGAAAAGCACTTTAATGGCACCACTAGACCAGCACGGGATAAGTAGCACTGCAGTTTTGCACAGCACTAATCATTGGGGTGTGGCGGCCAGCATGGTGATTTTTACAGCATGTGGCCATGCTTGGTAAAGCCATGACATGGGGGCTCTCCTGCCGGCTGACGGGGCCCTACTTTGTTTGTGACACTCCTGTAGCAGTTCCATGAGGAAGTGGCCCTGCAGATGGTGGTCAGCACCGGGGTGTGCCGGGAGAATGCCTACAAGTATGCCTGGTTCTTCTTCGAGCTGCTGGTGAGGCTCTCAATCTGAAACAGCCCGAAATTCTACCTTCATATTCGTATGTTCCTCCGTGTGCTCTTCCGGGGCATTCCAAGTGCTCAGCAGTGTTCTGCGGTGCGTATAAGCGTAAAAGTCGATTGGTTTATTTTCAGGTAAAGAGCATGGCCCAACACGTCTCCCAGCTGGAGAAGCAAGACGTCCCCAGAAGGAGTCGCTTTTCTGATCGGTTCAAAGATGACATCACCACCATCGTCAGCGTGGTGACTGCAGAGATCGGAACCATTCTCGTGAAACAGCAGAAGGTATGGAGGCATCTGGGAATCCACGCAGAATAGCAATGGAGATTCTCACTGGATCCTCTAAAATTTGTTATTCCATGGGAAAATTCTAACTATTGGCCGATCTAACGTTTCCTTTGTTAAATGCCCCGTTAAGGAGCTGGAACAGGCCGAAAACATCAACATCAGCCTGGCCTTCTTCCTGTATGACCTCCTATCGCTCATGGACCGTGGCTTTGTCTTCCAGCTTGTGAAGAATTATTGCAATCAGGTAAGCCCGGTCTGAATCGGCCCTATCGAAAGACGGTGATGACCAGGCCGCAGAGGCCCGCCTGGACCCACAAAGATGACGGCATCTGTTTAACTGCATACTGAATGCCATGGCGCCCACCCACGAGACGCCCATATGTTTGGCCGCATGACAGCCTGCTCCCCCCTGTCACCCTCCCACCCCCACTCCCCTATGCCCCCGCTGCAGATGTCTGCGAAGAGCGTATCCATGCCCACCCTGATCACCATGCGGTTGGAGTTCCTGCGCATCCTGTGTAGTCACGAGCACTACCTGAACCTCAGCCTCTTCATTCTGCACCCTAACTCTGCCCCCGCCTCCCCCTGCCCATCCATATCCTCACAGGTGGGCTGTCCTGATAGGGTTGGTGCCCCATCCTGGGTTGATCCCTGTCTTGAGCCTGTTGTTTCCGGGACAGGTTCTAGACCCCTGTATAGGACAAGCGGGTAAAGAAGACAAATGAATGCGTGAAAGAATGAATGAATGAATGAGTAGAAAAGTCTTTATTGTTAAGAAATTATTGAGAGATTATGAGAAAGAGAACATAAAGTAATCATGATGGTTAATCTTCAGCTTAGCTCATTACCTTCGTGCCAGGCTTGATTACTTAGCTCCTCCCCTCTCCATGTTGACAGAACTCTGGGTCGGGCTGCAGCTTCCTGGAGAACAAGGTGGTGAGCATGTTTGACCTCTCGCAAGACTTTAAGCAGCAGCACTACCTGACCGGCCTGCTGCTGACTGAGCTCAATGCTGCTCTGGACATGGAGTCTGAGGGGTATGTCCCAGTCTGTCTGTCCCAATCTGTCTGCCTTTTTCAGTCTTCTCTGCCTGCCTCAGTGTATCTGTCTGTCAGAATCTGCTGCCTCAGTGTATCTCTCTGTCAGAATCTACTGCCTCAGTGTATCT
>JAODKL010000040.1:25114658-25125266 GCA_026780765.1 Petrocephalus schoutedeni
GTCTGTCAGAATCTGCTGCCTCAGTGTATCTGTCTGTCTGAATCTGCTGCCTCGGTGTATCTGTCTGTCTGAATCTGCTGCCTCAATGTATCTGTCTGTCAGAATCTTCTGTCTCAGGGTATCTGTCTGCTACCTCAGTGTATCTGTCTGTCTGAATCTGCTGCCTCAGTGTATCTGTCTGTCTGAATCTGCTGCCTCAGTGTATCTGTCTGTCTGAATCTGCTCTCAGTGTATCTATCTGTCTGAATCTGTTGCCTCAGTGTATGTCTGTTTCAGTAGCCTCCCTGATGATTATTTATTTTAGCCTATTTTTAATATTGAAGACAAAATATGATGTACCATATATAAGCAATAAAAATACAAACATTATCTGATAATTAGCCATTGTGGGTTATTGATTAGTATAAATTGTTTTTATACGTGACCGGAAAGCATAATAACATGCTGTTACTTTTCTCTGTTTTTTATTTTCCTTCTGCCTTTCTTTTTTTAACAAGGATATTCATCAAGGCGTAAATATCGATCAAAGCCTTTGTCTCAGTCTGCCTGTCTCGCTAACAAGATTCATCTGTTAGCCGGCCTCAATTTGTCTGCCTGCCTTCATTTGTGTTGTATGGTGAAATGTCTGTCTTAATCAGAGCGTCTTAATCTGTCTGTCTGCATTGTTTTTCTGGTTCCCACCCTCTGTGTGCCCGTCTCGCCCTGTAGGCTGCACGCGGGTAGCTGTTCTGTCACACTGATGTGTCGTGCCCTCCATCGTAGCCTTGTAGCACCTCCACCTGTGAGTGAGTTTCCTGGCAGTGCATTGACGCTGACTGACCTGAGCCTCCCCCGTGCTTTTGCAGTGGGAAAGTGCAGAGGAAGGCCATCAACGCCATCTACAGCCTGCTATGTGCTCACGACCTGGACTCGCGGTGCAGCCGGCCTGAGCTCCGGGCAAAGATCGCTGCTCTCTACCTGCCCCTCGTCGGCATAATCATTGATTCCCTCAGCCACCTCGACTTCACAGGTCAGTTTTAGGCTGCTCGCCTCCGTTTTAAAACGGGTCAAAATATCTTACTTTTTAATGCTGAACACTATGTCCATTAATATTTTATACTTCAATATTAGATAAAAGAACTCGTGGCCATATGTGGACATTAATGGGAGAACATTTCAATCTGGAGTTGAGAAAAAAGCTTCTTTACAAAGCTAGTTGTTAGAGCATGGAATAGTCTTCCTGATAGCATAGTGCAAGCTAAATTCTTTGGCTCCTTTAAAGCAGTGCTAGACAAGATTTTAGCATCTCTGAGCTAGTGGAAAAACAGTTTTGACCTAAATTGTTGCAAAAATACAAAAGAAGTAGAAATCTGAAGGTGACCAATCAGGCAGTATTTACTGACATACCATGGAGAAGTCCATCTGTACCTTGCTAGTCACATGTTGAATTTGCCACTCGTGTACCAGCTGCGGACGATCATTAATTTGAAGTGAACTTTGGCGTGGGTACATGAACCGGACCACCGTGAGAATTTGGCCTTCGACTTACAGTAATATTGATCCTCCCTGCCTCCACCCCACTGGTCGCGCTGGTGTCTGGTGCATATCCGCTCACACGTGTGGCCACATGGCCCCCTTGTTCCCGCAGTAGCAGACTCCCGTGGCGGTAAGGGGAAGTCGGGGGGCCCGGAGGACGAGGCCGACAGCGTCACCCCGATCAATCAGTCAGTTGCCATGGCAATCGCAGGCAACCCCTTCAACACCCTGGGGCGAAACGCTTTAAGTTCCCTGACGTCCGCGGTAAGAGATCCATAGTTTGCTCTTCCTGTTCAGAAAGACCTCACCTGAACTCTGGCTACTTTGTGTCTCGTGTCTTTCAGGAAATAGCTATTGTGATCCTTCAGTCAATTTGCCAAACAGTAGTATTTCTTCTAGTGCCTGTTTGTACCCGTTTGCAGCTTCAAGTTACACAGTTACTACACCACACGGTATCATTTTTGCTCTGAATAAATCATGCCAGTGGTACTTGCTGCGTGCTTGATTCTTAAATGCATACTTAACATACTTGTCAGGTTGTCAACTTGTGTCTCGGACGGCAAATGATTCTTTGCGTTCCTGTGTCATAGTCGTCGAAGACCAGTGGCACCCTGACGGCAGAGACCAGCCGCAACCTTCTCATCTGCTTCCTCTGGATCATGAAGAACGCCGAGCATGGCCTGATCCAGAGGTGGACCGTGGACATGCCCCCTTCACAGCTGGGTCGGCTGCTGGAGCTACTCACCATCTGCGTCTCCTGCTTCGAGTACCGCGTAAGTTACGGTCCTCCTCTGGCTCCCTGAAAATGAAATGAGCCAGATAAGCGGTAAAAGCAAGCAAAAACATTGCTAAGATATAGTGGTACTGAGGGTGGTGGCTCGAGCAAAGTGTTCGTCGTGTTGCTGTTTGAGATACACTGTGTTTTGATAATTAAAAATATTTTTCATAATTTATCCTTGTAGTAGTTTACAAGTTTTTCAGTTTAGGAATAATTTGCATAAAAAACATCTCTGCAGCCGTGTGAACCTTCACTTTAATTTGATTGTTTAATTGCATGATGCGTATCTGCATTGACTTTGTGAAGACCGCCATGAAATTCCCGGTGGGGGATTAAATGCCTTACTGGTAGGCCCTGATAACCAGACCAGTTAATCAGTACACAAGCTTTAATGGACAAAGCCCTCAGTGGAATGGGGTGCGAACCAATCACACTGTGCGTCCTGCAGGGCAAGCAGAGCTCAGACAAGGTGAGCACCCAGGCTCTACAGAAGTCGCAGCAAGCCAAGGCCCGCCTGGAGGAGGCGCTACTCGGGGGCCGGGGTGCCCGGGGAGAGATGATGAAGCGCGTGGGAGGTGAGCCAGTCCTGCTGGGAGGGGCTCCAAAACAGAGCTGCTGCTCTCTGTCCCCTGATTGTCTCTTTTCCCAAGGAGTCACATTGGAGATGCGTCGTTAAAGTCCATATCTGGCCTGTTCTGCTCCACCTGTACTCACGTCGATGCAGAGAGCCAGAATTCAGCTGTGGTCTGCCCCTTTACCTGACAGGTACCGACCGTACCATAGGCCAGAGGGAGAACCTCCGCTGGAGAAAGGACCTCACACAGTGGCGTCAGACCAACGACAGGCAGGACAAGTAAGTCAGTGCAGGAATATGGGCTTGGATCCCAACCTGCAGATGTACCTCTAGGGCAGTGCTTCCCACTCCTGTCCTCGGGAAACCACAGCCGGTCCATGTTTTTGGGCTTGGATCCCAACCTGCAGATGCACCTCTAGGTCAGTCCTTCCCAATCCAGTCCTTGGGGACCCACAGCCGGTCCATGTTTTTTTACTCCATCCCTGTCAGACAGCCCACATCTTTGCCAGGAGCTGGGAGGGAGCAAAAACGTGGAATGTCTGCGGGTCCCCGAGGGCCGGATTGGGAAGCACTGCTCTAGGGTGTAGGGAGAAGTATGATGAGAGGATGACCCCCCCCTGATCCCTCCTGCATTGTCTCAGAACAAAGGCAGAGCTGGACCAGGAAGCCCTGATCAGCGGCAATCTGGCCACCGAGGCCAACCTCATCGTCCTGGACATGCTGGAGACCATCATCCAGGTGGGAGCTCCCTGCCAGCACTGGGCCTAACATTAGGCTTTGCCACCTCCAGGAAGATGGGCTAAGAAACAGAGGTTTACATTGTGCATTGTCCCGTTGGCAGAGCTGGTTTGTATTGTATGTGCAGCTTGCATTTTTCCCTGTGTTGCTCAGATATACTTCCAAAGTGCAAAAAACCTGTCTCTAAGTCATCTCTGGTGATGGATCATGCTCAGATTCAGTAGTCTTGATTGCTATGTTGTGGTGTGATGGGACACAGAAGGGAGCTAAGTGAGGGCTGTTTGGGAGTCTCTGAGGACTGGGTCCATGGTGCATGCCTGTGTGTCTTAGAGTATACTTGGGCATGCTCTGCGATGGCCTGGCATCCTAGCTTTGTGCCTTCTTACGTAACCCAGTCCAAGATAAGCGAGTGGCAAATGGATGGATTGATTGTCTAACCCCAAGCCATGTCCTCTCTCTCCATCTCTCCCCCTCTCTCCCCTGTACCCCGGCGTACACCGCTGCCATGCAGGGTGTGCCTGTGGTCGACTCCAAGGATGGCGTGCTGGGCGGCGTCCTGCGAGTGCTGCTGCACTGCCTCACCTGCAACCAAAGCACCACCTTCCTGTCGCACTGCTTTGGCACGCTCCGCTCCCTCGTGGTGAAGGTACAGCCACACCCCGGCAAGCATTCCAACATCCTCTCCCCCGCTCCCCGTACCCCCTTGGGGAAATAAAGGCCCTCTGCGCCACTGTTGCAGTATGGAGACCTGCTGTTCGAGGAGGAGGCGGAGCAGTGTGCCGATCTGTGCCAGAAGGTGCTGCAGCACTGCAGTGGCTGCGTGGACAGCAACCGCAGCCAGGCCTGCGCCACCCTGTACCTCATCATGAGATACAGCTACAGCTCAGCCAGCGTAAGCACCCCTGCTACGGGGGGGCCGCCACGGGGCCCCTAACCGCCCCGGCAATCAGAGCCAGGCGGCTCCGTCCAAAGCTGCCCGTCCTTCCTGTGTTTATCCTGTGCTTCCTTTAATCAGGGCCACGCGTCGGTGGTGAAATAGCTCCCCACGTGCGTACATCTGTCTCCGGCTGGTGGATAATGTATCCTCCCCCCACGTCAGGGTCCTGTCTTCTTCTCTCTCGCCATTTGTAGCGAGGTAGCAGCGGGTGTGACCAGCTTTGGCGTAGCCGCAGACGGGGCCGCCTTTAATTTGGCCGGATGACTCACCCGTTTCCGGCAGTGTTTTGATTTGATTTCGGAGGGGGCGGAGGGGAGTGGGATTGATCGCGATGCTGGGCTGTTGTCAAGCCACTGTTTTAGCTTGGCCCACGGGCCTAAGGTTGGTGACGAGGGCTGAAACCCTGCCATGCTGCTGATGCACTGTAATAGGGACATTAACTCCATCCGTCTGGGGGAACGTTTTGCCTTTTTATTGTGCTATACAAGATGGATCACGCATCCCGGAATCAATGAGATCAGACGCAGTGACAGCTGTGCAAAAATAAAACTGAGGACCATCATCAGCTGGGAAATACTTTATTTAAATGAATACATTTGATCTCGTACCCGGCTGCAAACGCTGGGCATCACCGCAAGGTGCTCCATGTGGGAGCTGGTCTTACAGATTCACAGACACGCCAGCGACATGCCGGAAAAATAACTCAGACACCTGAATGGGTCAGAAAGGAGCTGCGCTGACGGCCGATACCATTTGTCTGGAATTTATAGCATCAATAAGTGATCCTCGCCACGGAGCGGAGGTCCCTGTTCCCATGGTGTGGCTCCCAGCCCTAAGTCAGATGTATCTTGTTTTCTCACCCCCACCCCTAAAACGTGCAGAATTTCTCACGGGTGAAGATGCAGGTGACCATGTCTCTGGCCTCCCTGGTGGGAAAGTCCTCAGACTTCCACGAGGAGTACCTTCGGCGTTCCCTGCGGACCATCCTGTCCTATGCCGAGGAGGACACGGAGATGCAGGCCACGCAGTTCCTCTCGCAGGTGCCCGGCTGCCGCCGGCCCACTTTCTGACTCTCACTGCTGCACCAGACATTGTGCCGTGACATTAATCACATTTCAGGAGACTGCTCCTCGAAAGCCCTGGAGTCTCAGATCTTTCAGAGGGAGGCCCTTACAGACAGTCTCTGCCCCTTTATAATATTGCTACTCAAACATCAGAATCAGAATCATTTTTTAGCATTCTACAGAGTAACATAATGATCACCATTCAGACACAACTCAACATTTTATTGCCAGTATGTACAGACATAGCAGAATTGCCTATGGGTCAATGGTGTAGAATAATTTTGGTAGACGCTTAGGAGAAACATGTCACAGTACAATACAGACACTCCTCACTTAACAAGCGAGTTCCATTCCTACGACTAGGTCATTAAACGAATTGATCAATAAGCCAGGAGGCGCCTCTTACCAATATTTCAAGCATGCTGTACTGGTAGTGGGTTTCTGTCCGCCATATTTAGATATTATTTTAATCTCACCTTTGCACCATTTATACGAGACTGAGACTGAGACTGAGACCGAAACTGAAACTGAGACTGAGACTGAGAAAGGCTGATGCAAGATGAGATGCTTGACACCGAGGCGCCGCGCTGCCGTTTCCATGACCAAAGGTTTCGTACAGCGTACAATACCGACTAGTTGGAGAGCTGATTTGAAGTCCACATGGTCGATAAACAGGAAGGTCGTTAAGTCAGGAGTGTCTCTATAAGAAAAACTAAGAAACACTATAGAAATGGCAGATTTATAGATGACACAGTGCAAAGACATCGCAACACAATGGTGCTGTTCCTTGAAGATTCTCTTGGTCTGTCAGTGGTGCTCGGCAGGTGCAGAATAGGCTGAGTGGAGTGTGGCATGCCGGACAGGGCAGGTATAAGTGGGCAGGGGCTGGCAGTTTACTCAGGTGTGCTTACTGCTGGGTTCTGAAGCTCACACTGGCTGGGCCCGGCTGTAGCGATTCAGGCCCCCGTGTGTGTCGCATACTCAGGTTGATGAACTGCTCCGGAACCTCAACAGCATCCTGTCTGACACAGTGAAGATGAGGGAGTTCCAGGAAGACCCAGAAATGCTGATGGACCTTATGTACAGGTACTGCAGTGACTGAAACACGCGCATGCATAAACAGGACCTCGTTATATATGTACCACTGAGTGGGTTATAATGAAGTGGTCTGTGCCATACACTCCACTGCTCCGTTAAAAAAGAGGGCAGGCGATATTTACAATGGTCCTAATATATGACTCTGCCACATCAGAGTTCCCAAGACTGCCCCCTGCCTGCCAACCCGTGCCATAACCCCAGTGTACCCGCTGTACCACCTCCATCGCTCCTTCTGTTTCCAATTTCGCTGTGGTCTCTGCGTGTTTTTTTCCTACTCTTTCTTTGGAAGCATTAAGCCGACTGGCTTAAAGTACCGTACCCGCTGTGTTCTAGGAAGTAAGGCACAGCTGGACGGCACTGCCCTGGGCACCATGTCTGTCTCTGTGTGCTTCCCGGTGTATTTTCAGACTACATGCCTAGAACTGGCAGATTGAAATGTTAACTGCCGCTTTGCCTGGACCCACATGGGAGTGTAACAGGATGAAGAATATCTGTTGGTGGGATAAGCTACTTCATCGTAATAAACTGCTATTAGCAAATTATTAGTTAATGGAAAATATGGTTATGACTTCTGGAACATTCATTTTAATTTTGAATAAGTGCAGTACATCCATTATAGTTACAAGTACCTTACTAGTGTAAAGGATTAACCCATATTTATTTGTGATTTGAGAACACTGGATACATAGGTAGAACTTATAATTTCTGCATTCTGTCTTAATGTTTCAAAAACCATACAGCGGTAATAATGCGACTGAACTGTAGCACAGCTGACGGCTGATTTTTCGATACCCAGGATCGCAAAGGGCTACCAGACATCACCTGACCTGCGGCTGACGTGGCTGCAGAACATGGCAGAGAAGCACAAGAGCAAGAAGTGCTTCACGGAGGCGGCCATGTGCCTGGTGCATGCTGCCGCCCTGGTGGCTGAGTACCTCAGCATGCTGGAGGACCACAAGTACCTGCCAGTGGGCAGCGTCACCTTTCAGGTACCCGTGCGCTGGAGCTCCGGCCCTCAGCCGCTTGCCTACTGGCCCTTAATGGGGAATGGCATCCAGGTAGATGGAGACTGACAGCGTTACAGCCCCTCCAGCTATTCCAGTCCCGGCTGGACGAAGCTGTTTGGTCGATGATTACGCCTGAGTGTGACCGCATTCGAAAGGAATGTACCTTTTAAAAACTCCTCATATAAAGCGGCCATTACTGCAGCAGCAGGTGCTGATGTGTGACCAGCAGGCATCGGGGTCACATTCTTGGGGGCTTTAGTACGCTTGAGCTGTGAGCTTAGACCCAAGTGATTCAGAAAGCCTGCCACGTGAAACAGGCCACTGTTTGGATGTCGTGCTGCCTTAGCAGATCTGACCTCTAGGAAAATGATAAATAGTTTCAGTTATGGGTCCCTACCCCGTCATATGAAGTGGTGAATGATATGGGAAAAGTTATGTGTGCATTTCTTTTTAATGGGGACGCTTGCCTCCTCTCTGGCAGAACATATCCTCCAACGTGCTGGAAGAGTCGGCGGTGTCAGATGACATCCTGTCCCCGGATGAGGATGGCGTCTGCTCAGCGCGCTACTTCACTGAGAACGGCCTGGTAGGGCTGCTGGAGCTGTCGGCCGAGCTCTTCAGCAACGTGAGTGACGCAGGCCGAGGACCAGAGGGTCTCGCCTCCCCCTCCCTGGCATAGTGCGTGTGTGTGTGTGTGTGTGTGTATGTGTGCAAGCATGTGCAGTCTAAACATGAGGTCCGCAGAGGCAATGTTTGAGCTGTTGCATGCGATAAAGCGAGTCTCCACCACCTCCCAGTCAGTCTTGCGTCCGTCCCGTTGACACGACTTGACTCCGCAGGGCGGGCTATATGAAATCGTCAATGAGGTCTACAAAATCATCCTGCCCATCCTGGAGGCCCACAGGGATTTCCGCAAGCTGGCCTCGACGCACGAGAAGCTCCAAAAGGCCTTTGAGAACATCAATCAGAAGGTAAACCAGGCGGGAGCAACGGGCTGGTCGGATACTGCCCACCCCCCACCCAGCTGCATTACATTTAAATCAAGGCGGTAGGCGGACTCAAAGCACCACGATTACACCAGAGAAAGCATTTTACACCGTCCTCTAATTTCCAGGCCTCTCATAATGAAGGACGTTAGCATGTCATTGACTTAATTGCATAATTGGACATGCGCGCGGCTCTTCCTGTCATGACGCGACGCCTACAGGGGGAGAGGTGCGTGGGAATGCCGCAGAGCGGCCCGTTTGTCTTCACTCAATGAGAACACCACGTGTCCCATCTCCAGGGCCACAAAAGGATGTTCGGAACATACTTCCGCGTCGGCTTTTACGGGGCCAAGTTCGGGGACCTGGATGAACGGGAATTCATTTACAAGGAGCCTGGGATCACTCATCTTCCAGAAATCTCCCACAGGCTGGAGGTAAACAAACGAAAAGTAAACAATACACAGCAGTGGTGGAGCGATGGCCTAGTTGCTCATGGTGCTGGCAGGCAGTATGCTGAGTGTCTGATCAGAGCATGTAACTGAAAACAAAGGATTGTTTCCCACTATAAAGCCTGAAGCGGATGCGTTGCAGCATGGATTCACAGATAGCTGCGGTGTAGTGTGGTGCATTTGTGCTTTTCAGTTAGAACACATCTTTGGAGGTGCTTAAGGTGCGAGTAACTGGCTGGGTGAACAGGGCCTGTTGTTTGTCTAAAGAGAGTGAAGTAGCACGCAGTAACATTTCTGCATGGTGTTCCTCCCTCCCGTGCAGTCTTTCTACAGTCAGTGCTTCGGAGGAGATGCTCTGGAGATAATTAAGGACTCTATACCAGTGGACAAGAACAAGCTAAACCCAAACAAGGTGAGGGAACGGCTCCAAATACTGTATATTAGGCTGTGAGAAACGGTTGTGCAGATGTAGGCATGAGCTTTCACATTCCTTTACTGTAAAAGGGAAGCTTTCCACCATCTCTCACGTTCATGCTCCTTGTGATAACTCATGATGTCATGCCGTGACCTGGTTAACTTCCACTTAGATTTACATGCCAGTTCCTCCCTCCTCTCTCTCTCTCGCTCTCAATCTCTCTCTCGCACACCCATCCAGGCCTATATCCAGATCACCTTTGTGGAGCCATACTTCGACGACTACGAGCTGAAGGACCGGCTGACCAACTTCGAGAAGAACTTCAGCCTGCGGCGATTCATGTACACCACGCCATTCACCAAGAGTGGCCGGCCGCGGGGCGAGCTCAACGAGCAGTACAAGAGGAAGACCATTCTCACTACCATGCATGCCTTCCCCTACATCAAGACCCGCCTCAACGTCATCCAGAAGGAGGAGGTACCCCCAGCTCCCAAAGGGCCACCACCCACCCCCAAAACCTCAAGAACAGCCAATTAATGAATGTCGGGGGCGGGTAATGAACCAGAGTGCACTTACTGACACAGAGGAATTGCATTTTATGGTCTCCACATGACAACTGGCCCCATAAGAAAAACTGCCCTTATTACGTTACTCATTTGTGTAGCGGATGCTAATCACTTACCGCTCTGCTCATTAGTCTATTTGCTCAGCTGCTTATCTAAAGATATAGTTCAAATTAATTACAGTTTTTTTTCGAGGCTACAGAAGCAGTTCCACGCATGGAGATGGGATTGTTCTGGCAACCTTTAGGTCCACAAGTCCATTTCCTTAAGCCCTGCACCATCTGTTGTTGACACTGAGGGTAGCAATTCAGGAATGACACACATGCTTGCAGTTATCCGACAGGCACAGGGTTTGATCCGTGTTGCAGGTGAGGCTGGTGACTGAAGCAGCCGTCCTCCGCGCCCCTCCCCCACCCCCCACCCCCCCTGCCCCCCTTTCCATCCCCCCTACTGCAGTTCGACCTGACGCCTATCGAGGTTGCCA
>JAODKL010000040.1:25125366-25141009 GCA_026780765.1 Petrocephalus schoutedeni
AGCAGTTCGACCTGACGCCTATCGAGGTTGCCATCGAAGACATGCAGAAGAAGACACGAGAGCTGGCTGTGGCCACCCATCGGGAGCAGCCCGATGCCAAGATGCTGCAGATGGTGCTCCAAGGCTCGGTTGGGGCTACTGTCAATCAGGTCTGCAAACCTAACACGTGCTGTGCATTCGAGGGGCGTCCGTCAAAGGAGGAGCTAGACTCTTTTTCTGCACTGCACACAAGTACAAAGTATATACACTTAGGGTTAGGGTCAGCTTTCTTTCCTGGTATGCCTTGGTTTCCATGCGGTGTGACAGCATAGATGAAAATACTATACTAACCATATGTACTGTATACGCATGCATGCACACACGCACACATGCACATTTGTGTTCAAATCTTTGTGGGGGCTCTCCATTTATTTTTCATCCCAACTACAACACCCTTAACCCCTACCCAGCCCTAACCTTAACCATAAGTAACCAAACTAAATCCAAGACTTTCCCCATTTTTACTTTTTTGATTGCGGTCACAGATTTTTATAAAATTGAATTGGAAAGGTGGTCCCCACAACATCAAGATAACAGGTCTTTAATCACATTCTGGAGACATTTTGTCCCCACAATGTAATAAATCCATAAGCCCCCCACTGCCCCCCCCCCCCCCCACACACACACACACACTCCCGCGCACGATTTGTCTATTATTCTCTCTACATGTTGGTTTACATCTAAACTAAATACAAGTTCTCACACATGAAACATGTTATTTTGATTGAGACATAATAATTCATTATTGATAAACTTTTTTCCCCATATTCCTATTCCGCCAGTGCTCAGATCCTTACAGTGCCACGCCTGTTACTCGCCATGCAGTATTCGTCTCCAGGGTAGGGAGGGTTTACAGCGGGTTCACGAGAAATAGGAGTTTGAACAGCGAGGAGATACAAAGCGCCGACAGAAATAAACAGAAATCGCATACGGGTTTTAATGTCGATGCGTGCCATACGCCAGGCCCGAGGTTTAATCCCTTCCTGATGTGCTGGCTGCACGTCGGGGCCTTAATGCATTCACCAGCCACTGAGCTATTTATTTTCTCATGAAAGAGTGCTCCTCACTCACTCCTCCCTCTGCCACCTCTCTCTGTTCTGAAGGGACCCTTGGAGGTGGCCCAGGTCTTCCTGAACGAAATCCCAGAGGACCCCAAGCTCTTTCGTCACCACAACAAGCTGCGGTTGTGCTTCAAAGAGTTCATCCTGCGGTGAGGCTGGGCCAGAACACACATGAACATATACACAGAGCCACTCCCGTCTTCCAGAGTGCTAGAACGCACATGAACATACAGGCAGAGCCACTCCCGTATTCCAAAGTGCTAGAACGCACATGAACATACAGGCAGAGCCACTCCCGTCTTCCAGAGTGCTAGAACGCACATGATCATACAGGCAGAGCCACTCCCGTCTTCCAGAGTGCTAGCACTACCAAGACGCCCCCACCGAAGAGACCGGCAATTTGCGGGCCAGGGCATCACTGCCCGTTTTACAGTCAAGCTGTTTCTTGAATAGTTAACCTTCTTGATCTTGGGGCAGACAGAAATCCATCGTAACTTGGTTGGCGGCAAGTGTCAGGACACGTGGAGGGAAATTGGGTTGGCCGCTGTCGTAGAGTAATCCGAGAAAATTCTGGAAACCCACAAATTACCTCTTTGGTGTGATTATGTGTCTTTGAGCACAGCAATGGTAACTTTAAAGCAGAGTATCATTTTCAGCTACCCACCCAATGCGGACTACAGAGCGAGCGCTTGGCAGCGCAATTGCGTGGCGTTCTGTTCATTTTCCACTGCCGGTGAAGCTTAGCATCACAGGCCTGTCAGACGTGCGCCCTCTGCGCTCTCCAGTTTCCAGAGCCGACTTTCGGGAAGAGGAAACCAAAAAAAATAGCCACCAAAGTGCATGCCCACCGTGGGAACAGGCTGCTGCCTTTTATTCGAAACCCTCAGACTCCACCACCTTATCAATGCCAGTCTCACAAAAAAAGTATAATTTCTGAAATGTTTATTTTTCCCCACAGTATACGCAAGACTGCATCTGACCACCAAATGCCATGTAGAAACTTTGATTTTTTTTCTCTATTTTGGCTCAGTACATAGGGCTCCAACTCTCTCTGGCTCAGTGAAGAAGTGCATAAAAAAAAACCAAACCCAGGCTATGAGAGTGTTCTGGCAGTCTCTGTTTTTTTCGTCTTTCCTTTTGCATGGGAATGGTTGCCCGTCTACACATGGTTTTTGTTTCCCATTTTCTGCATCAGTCATGCAAAATGCCTATACGCTTATAGACACGTGCAAGTTTTCCCTTCCAAACAATGGTCTCTTTTAACAGTTCCGTTCTTACCTGCTTGTGCCATAAGACAAATCCTCAAAATGGAAACATAAATATTCATGAGTATTTATAGTAATAAGGAACAGCTGTAAACAATGAGGCAAAACGACTGCTATTTTAAACAAATAACTAGTATTCTGGAACTTGGGAAACAATAAAGACTTTATTTCACTTCTAAGGATACTCTGAAATAGTAAAAATACTAAATAATAATAATTGAAATACAATTAAAAATAAAAATACAGGGTATTCATTCTCACAGTAATATTCTTGCAGGGTAAAATACCCCTTATATCATTTATATAGCTTTCATAGCAGCAGTTAGTTTGGTCCATAACAATGACACACTTTAAAATATCAGTTACTGCCAATATGCGTCATCGTCCTCAAGAGCTCAGGTGTGCCGTGAAAACATTAATCTGGGTCTATTCATTTTCATCCCCCTGTTTATCTATTTATCACCCAGTGCCTTGCCTGAGAAAATCTCTATAAAATATGTTTATTGAAATCAGACAGTAAGATCACACTCAGTTCAAAGCACAGGTGACAGTGCACATGGGGTACATTAGCTGAAACTGAGTCACAGATCATTATAGGCATTGACTGTGTAATGTAATTGTATGAATGTAAATTTGCTCTGTATGCTGGAACTGATGCAGTGGGCGGTAACACAACACCGACCAGTTGCAACGCAGCCCCGCGTGTAGCCGTGACTGGAAGGCAGGGCCTAGCACAGGCTGCCAGCCCTTATGTTTTCTCAGTGGCCGTGACATCGCCGTGGAGTTACGCTGGCTGGGCATCCATTATGTAAAAAACCCAGCCTGAGGGGATTGTGGTTCGAAGACCACGGTTAGCAGCCTGCCCTGCCTTTGACCTTGTAGGTGTGGGGAGGCGGTGGAGAAGAACAAGCATCTTATCACGCCAGACCAGAAGGAGTACCAGCAAGAGCTGAAGAAGAACTACAACAGGCTGAGGGAGAGCCTGCGTCCCATGCTGGAGAGGAAGATCCCAGACCTGTACAAAGCCACCATCAAGCCGCGGACAGAGAGCAGGTACAGAAACTGCCCTGCATGCCCTTCATCTTCAGATATGCAAGCAATTACTTCCAGGTCATGCAGAAAACAACAGGAAGTGCTACATCAACTAAAGCCAGTTCACATTAGTGCCCTCTTTATTTTTAATAATTATAATTAGCAAAGACTGAATATCTATTTACCATGACCTTGTATTGGATAAGCAGCTCAAAAATGGATGAATGAAGGATTCTATTGTATTTTGTAATGAGTGAATAAGTTTGCAAAATCTGTGAGCCACTTCTCTCTCCTACTGCATCCAAACCCTTATCACCCCCTTCTGGTTCCCTTCTTGTCTTTAACAGAGATTCTTTCAAGCGACAAAGCTTTCGAAAGACGGCAGAGGAGAACTCATGAGACCCGGGATCACCTTCTTTGAGTAACCCCCCCCTACAATGACCAGACAGACTCACTGAGACCAGATAGTGAAGGGAGGACGAGACACAACAAACATCCAGAGACCAGCCTGAAGCAGACCCTGATGTAACGGTTTCACACTTCACATTGAAAAGTTCAACCTTCATCATGGGTATCTGCCAGAAACTGGCTAAAGAGGGGATGATTAACATGCCTATAAACTTCTTACAATAGAATCTGGTTACTGTAACAGAGATGCACAAAAAGAAAATGTAAAGAAATCACATGGTATAGTGTTGGTTGAGCCTAACTTATACTACAAAAAAAGCAAGCAAACCTTTTAAACTATACTGAAAGCAGCATCTTTCATTTATTTTAATATATGATCATTTAGCAGTCCACTGCAGACGGTATCATTTCTGTATATATTGTTTGGGACTGAGGTACCCTGAAACTGTGTTATTAAGACACTGTTGTCTCTTACAAAAGCGCTGGTTTCTAATCATCAGGTTCACACATCTGAGAAAAAAGTCCTTCGTAAACGGTTCATATGAACTCTAAGGCAGAAACACCAGTAATAAGTATACTGAATGAGCTGTGTGTAAACATGCATTTCTGTTTTGTTTATTTGCCTTTAAGGGTCTCATGCAAAAAGCATGCAAAAAATGCAACCTTTGAAAACCTACATTTAGTGGTATTCTGTCACACTGGAAATTGAAATGCATGACTTGGAAAAAAGGGGATATTAATTAGACTGCTTGGATTATCATAATCACATGCAAGCTGCAGCTATACAGATCCGTAATGTACTACTATTTTGGGCACACAACTTATATTTTCTAGAAGAAGACTGCTCCGAAATAAAAACTGAATACGGTACAGTGACCTTGAATCTTAGAAAAATGTTGGCTTCATATTTCATTAACTGAAATATGCTACTGAAAACAGGAAGCGGATTCACACTCATGGGCTAAAAGCAATCACATGATATGTGACCTGAAATAAGGTAGTATATGGTGTAGGTAATTCTAGGTGCTAGGGAGATTTTCATTGCCATATAATGGAAAGTGAGGTATGACTGAAACAAAGGCAATACAGATACAAGACATATCAATGTACTAAATTATTTTATGACTGTATATAGAGGACAATATCATGATTGATGAATTTTTTGTGTTTTACTTTGACAGAAATGTTACTTTATTTTTTTGTTTGTAAAATTAAGTTGGCTCACTTAAGATATTTTAAAGCTCAAAGTGGCATTGCTATATTGAAAGGGAATTTTATTTTAATAGAAAGCATAAAAGATGTCAGTTGTTAGTTAGAATAAAATATTTTTATTCCAGTTTATAAATAATCCCTTTGTCTGTTACAAGAAACTTTGCTGCTTTATAAGACAAAACTCATGGTATTATTAACAGAAGAGTTAAGCACTGGAAACTATTCTGGCAATGTTTTATGTACTTTAGAATACTGTGATGTTTTACATGCGCTGTACATGGGCTCAGTGTAATTGCAATATGATGCACTTGATAGAAGTTTTAAAATAAAAACATTATGTACATATGTTGAGTTTAGTCTAAATAAAAATATGTTTAGGTCCATTGCAATGTAAACGAGGGTGTCTTAATTTTGGCCCTGAAGCACCAGTGGGAACACAGGCTTTTGCTACAGCCAGCTTCCTAAAAAAGACTAGCCCAGATGTTTGGAACACCTAATCCAGGGTCTTGGTGACCTGGAGCCTATCCCAGAAACTGCTAGGTATACATCAGACATCCTGGATCGCACACCAATCCAGTATAGGGTATACGTGTTAAAAGAAATGCGTATTGACCAATTCACCTGAACAGCGTGTTTTTGAACTGGAAAAGAGCATCCAAGCGTAAGAACAAGCATGGAAATGTCGCCAAGCCTAAAACCTTTCAAGAAAACTGTGTACATGTTCATATAACTTTTTGAGATAAACCTGATACGGCAAAATCATTCTTTTGGACAGCTTCCAATCGATTCAAGTGTCAAATACCTGTTCGTACACGTTTAGATGTCAAATACCCTAAACAATAAGGTGCCCTGACTTAAACTGAAATGAATTCTGACGTTGCGAATACAGCCCTTTCAGACATAAAAGCACAGGAAACATCCCTCGCGACTGCCGCACCTTCCATGCTTTAGCAAGGAGCGTCAATAGACATTTGTCTCAGTATAACTTAACATTTTAACAGCCGCCGTTAAAAGCGCCTGAAGGGACAAGCGCGCTTCCGGTCGCCGAGAGATGACGACTTCCGCTGGAGCCGCGCGCTTGAGCTGCTGCAGGTCTCCTGTAGTTCTTTGGGTTTGTGGTTGTGTCCCGATAACCGGTGTTTCAATCTGCAGTGGTTGAGATATTTTGAACAGTTTGCGTAACGTCTGGTTGAATTTGAAGCTTAAAGATTAATGTGAAGCCTTTAGCAGCAACTTAAGATAGCCGGTTAGTCGGCTTGTCGTTAACATTACTTTCTTTCGCTTCAGCATAATGCGTAGGCATTTGTCACCTTTAATAAAGGCTGCTCAGTGCATTTGGTTGGCTGGTTTTGTGAATTGTACGATTTTTATTTTCTATGCAACTTTACACATTTCATTATTTAATACAATTTGGTACTTTGACTATCAGCTACCGGTTCGAACATGCAACCGTGCTTGATGCTAGTATAATAGATTTGCACTAGTCATTTCTATTTTTATTTTTTTGCCTAAGGTTGCTTCATCTGCCATATTTTCACTCGGGTGTTTGTCGGTTTTCTCGTAAACGATAAAGAAACACACATTTTTTCAGTGTTTACGTATGAAGGCATTGTACCTCAGTACCAACTTACTATCTGAAAGTAGTTTTAATAGGAACTTTGGATTAAACTGAAACAGTAGGTAGGTAAATCCTTGGAGGCGTCACTTAATTAAACACAGGATTTGATATACTTGGTACACTTCATTGGTGTATTTTGCCACAGACAATACCATGAATCCTGTTGTGCCATTTGAAGTGTAAAATGTGTACAATTTGGCTTTAACTGGTTGTAACTATTGCACTTGGAATGGTTATGTAAAGCAGCAGTTTAATGGAGCAGTAGTAACGCCTGATGCAGGTTGTCCTCCTGTGTTGGGTGACACTCTTGTAATGTGGGAATTCACAAAATATTTTATGGGTCCAACTGCAGCTTGAGTGAATATTTTTCTGCTCCATTCCAGGAGTTAATTTTGGGCTGTTTGCTCTAGGCTCTTGAGAGTCACGTTTCAGGACTTTTGCTATTTAATTAATCTTCCAGCCCTGTTCTATTGGACTGTAAACCGAGCTAGGCCTCCTCCTTCTACTGCAGTGGACTTATTCTCAGCCCAATGTTGAAGAAGCCGGCTTGACTCTGTCCTACTTTTCTGAACCTAGGAAACCACTCTTTTAATCATTTATAATTATCATATAGCTGTTAAGGACTTTGCTTTTGTGTGCGGTACCAGGCGTTGACTGTTTTGAGAGTCATCAAAATGGCAAGTGTTCTCGCATTACCTGTGAATTACATTTAAACCTGTTTTAAATGTATTTATGTCACGAACCATTGCAGCATGGATGGTTAAAAATTAAACAATGGGCGTAGCCACTGTCATCTTATTCAGGAAGCATTTTGATTCAGTGATATCTAATTGTGCACTCTCGAAAAGCATTTCAAATGGCACAATAGCAAATGGTTTCATTGATTTATTGTATTTCATTAAATTGAGCTGATACTTATCAAGTAAATCTCCAATTGCTATAGAGGAAAGTTTTATGAGGTCACGTTATTCTAATAGCGCATATTTAAATTCGCACATGGCAAGCAAACCGCCGTGTCCAGGAAATTAACTTTGAAGTTCAGATTTTATGCTGTCATACTGCAATTGTGATGCACAAATGTATTTCAAATATAGATATGCATGCCAAGGTGCACCAACGATTCTTCTGCAGGTGACTTGGTTGTAACGTATAGACTTGCCTGTTCTGCAGTGTTCTGGGTCCAGCATGGAATCGGGACCTGATATGAGTTTGGACCCCAGCAGAGATGACCTGCCCCTTAAGGCGAACACCAGTCACATGTTAGTGCGACACTACGTGCTGGACCTGAAGGTTCACTTCGAGAGGAAGGCCATCGTGGCCAGTGTGGTGCTGTTCTTGGAGGTGGCAAAAGACGTTGAGGAAATTCAGAAGTTCTCGGGGGTGGCCGGACATCAAGGGGCCCCTGGATCCTTAGACACAGTGCTCCTGGGTAATAATGGACAGCATGCTTCACACACTGACTGTTGTCATAGTGATGGTTCAGAGGTGGCCTCCAGGGTAGACGAAAGCAATGGTGACTTTATTTTGGTGCTGGACTGCTGCGACCTGGCTGTGACGAAGGTGGAGGAGGTGGATGTGGTGACTGTGCCGGCAATGCGAGCACTGCAGGAGACCAGAGGCCAGGGTCTTTGTCCTGCCTGTCCCTCCATCCCACTCCTGCAGAAGCTCGTCCATCTGCCCGCGACACGCTGGGAGCAGCAGCATGACCTGTACCTCCAGTGCAGCCAGGCCCTGGCTCCTGGGAAAGGGGAGGAGCTCCTCTTCTGCACTGACCGCTGGAGCCTGCAGATTTGGAAGAAGGGAGTGCAGACTCCCCACTGCTTCCCTCGCTGCATCAGGATCAGTTACGAGACCAAGTCTGAGGGAGCGTCGCTGAGGTGGACCAAGGACCAGAGTGGCAAGTAGGTGCTCATACTGGGCTCCCTCCCTCCATCCATCCATCCGTCCATCCATCCATCCATTTTCTGCTGTTTATCCTTGGTCAGGTTGCGGGGGCAGCAGCCTAAGCAGGGACATGCTGGGGTCTTGTCTTATTGATAAATAAGGTTAATAATTCCTATGGAATAAAGGCATACGTCGCATAAGTTTCCCAAAAATAATTTCCTAATATCAGTTTATCGTGGTTAAGTGGTTGAACACTGCTTGATACTTAATCCTAGTCTCTTTTTGGCTTTCTTGGCTGATCATAGATGTAATACCGGAATACTGACTGTTCTGTGCTGGAGTCTGACAAGTGATATAGCTTTGGGTGAATGTATTAGAGTCCATGTTTAATGTTGTCTATCTGCTTCACCCCTATAGGCCTTGTGTTTACACCATGGGTTCTCCAATCAACAACAGGGCTCTCTTCCCCTGTCAGGAGCCCCCTGTTGCCATGTCAACGTGGCAGGCCAGGGTGCGTGCTCCTAGTGAATGTGCAGCCTTGCTGAGTGGGGAGAATGAGGCCTACCCTGTTCCAGAAGAAAATGGTACTAATTGCCTTTCCCTAAATGAGTATTTGTCTGAGCGTGTCATGGCTTTTCTGTGCCTGAGGTTTATCTTGCCTTCAGTGTGGGGGTGGTTGTGGCCTCATCGCTCTTTGAAAGATGAGTTTGATGTGTGTTGGGTTTGGCTGGTGGGAAAGCAGCCTGTGGCTGGCAGCCAGTTGGGACACACCTCCCTGCAGGTTGATCCCTTTCCGCCTCTCAATCTGGGTGTGCATCATGCCTTAGATATGGCACAGTGAGTCCCGACTATCTCGAAGTAAACTCACCAAAATGCAATCTAAAGTTATCTCTGTCATTGAGCGTGGTCGGGTGCTTCTTTCTTCCCACCACGTTTCATGGGATCTCCCCGAGCCTCGCCGTCGTGTACCTTCCCGGGACCTGGCTTTATGAGTGACTCGCCCATAACGTGACTCATATTTACAGGCATGCTTGTGTTTCAGTGAATCCTCTACCAAGGCAAAAACTGGGTTTGGTTTCCAGATGAGAGAGATTAAGGGAAAGTGTCTGGAACTTGTACTCAAGCTTGTCGACACTACAAAAAAAAAAAAAAATGTTAACATCACTCAGAAAGTGTCTGACTCTGTGCAGGTCACTGTTAGATATAATGGCCCCAGTGCAAAATGTAATTAACCTTCATGTGAGCACACTAAGGGAGTCTTTGGTGCTCTTGTTTTGTTTGCCAGTTTTTTTGTTGCCGTACCATTATTGAAAAGGCAATTTGGTCACTTTCTGGGTTTTTCAGGGTTCTCCCACTGGGATTATTATGTCACAATGCCAATGCCTGCCTCTACCTTCACCATTGCGGTGGGGCACTGGGTGGAGGCCAGGGCGGGACCAGCCCCAGGAGAACTCACAGGCTTGTTTTGGGAAACAAAGCCCCATTCAGATGAGGGGACCACTTGTGATGGTTTCACTCAGCCCAGGTTTGCCTGACCTTTATGACTGTTTGTTAACTTAAACCCATAATGTTCAGCGGTTTAGAATGATAAGGTGTTGGTGTAGCATAAGCGTTAAGAATATGAAAGGAAAATACAAATATGTATCTGAAATCCTTCTTAGAACCTCTGTCCCATATAGCTGAGGGAGCTTACTGTATGTGCAGGCCAGCAGAATGCAACTTTTTGTATTACAGAGTTTATCGGAACCAGAACTCATGCAAAGAAAACTTGGCTGCCGGATGTGAGGACGAAGACCTGAGCCGTGGGATGGAGAATGTGGGCCCTGGCACCGTGGCGTCAGAGCAGCCCTCTGCGGCTGAGGACTCCTTCCTGGCCCGGGGCCCGTGCTCGCACGCGGATTACCCCTGCCGCTTCGCCAGTGCTGCCGCGCTGCTTCAGGAGATCATCCCGTACCGCGTCTTTGCCCCGCGGCAGCTCCTGCGGCAGGCGGCGGCCGTCCTGCTTCCCCTGCTGGCCCCCTGCCTGGCCGCCGCCTGCGCCGTCCTGGGGGCTCACCCCTTCGCGCGTCTTGACCTGCTTGTGGTCCCCGCCGAGTTCCCCAGCCTGGGGATGGCCAGGTAAATCCCTCTTCCTTGTTCTGGCCCATCCGTGCCTTCTTGGCGGCACATGTCCCTGGTGAGCGCACGTGCAGATGCCGCCTTCTGGTGCGCACGTGTTCCGCCGGCACGTGTTCCCTGGCGGCCAAGACAAGTAAACGGAGCCGCGGATCGTTTGGTAGTGTACCGACAGGCGTCTGCCTTCGCCCCATAAACATGCGCTTTTTAAGACGCCGTGCATCTTCCAGCGCGACACATGGTGGTAATCAAGGCGAAAGTGATTGCAAAAACTTTTGTGCTGCTGCATGGCCTGTGAGGTGTGCCCGTGATCCCCTGTAGGATGGGGAGGATCGCATGGACAGGGCCCACTCTATCAGCTTCGGTCGTCTACCACAGTGTTTTTTTAGCCAAGTCCCCTGGGACCCACCAGATGATCCGCATTTTTGTACACTCCCAGCCCCCATCATACCTGTAGCAGGTAATCAGGGTTCTGGATTTCTTGATGGTTTGGTTCAGGGGAGTTGGGAGGGGTCAGGAATATAAACCTTCTGGAGGGGGTGTGGGGGTAAGGACTGGGTTTAGAAACACCAGTCTACACTGGGATGCGTTGACAGAGCGCAGCGATTCTTATTGAAGGTAGCATCTATGTAGTCCCTTTGGTGGACCACAGATTGAATCTTCTTCGATTTGCAACCAAAAAACTATGGGGAGTATGTTTGGGAGTTTTTCACAATCTGTTTTCCACTGATGGAAAAAGGAAAAACTAAAGTTAGATAAGGAATCGGGGCAAGCAGACAGGTGCTGTTAGGAGTCTGGGCCAGAAAGAGGCTGCTCATTCTATTTCTGTGTTTTCTCCATGTTTATCGTCGATAAACGTGATGTTCAGCTCGATCCCAGCTGAAAGGCATTGTTTATTCTCAGATCTCCGGCAGGCAGTGCTGAAAATCGAAGAGCCTTTCTTTGCCGATAAAGGTTAGCCGGCACCTGGGTGGCCATCACAGGCACCTCTGTGTTCTTCTCCAGATTTCTCCTTTTCGGTGCCAGAAGAAATGAGGTCATCACTTTGAGCCCTGGGCTGGGATTCGTCATTCCGCGGGATAAGGCAGTGAATAGACCTACTTTAGCCTTGGCCCTAAGCCAGTATGACAGGCATGCTCACCTTACGTGGAGAGCAGAAGGTGGATTGACTTAATCTGTCCTTTATCAGGCCATACAGCTTTCTCTAAGTTGATTTTTTTTCTGTTAAATTGAAACTCTGAAACCTGGAGTGGCAGATGTAATAAGCTTGATTTTCATGGGGCCCTTGGTGGGGGGGGGGGGGGGTTCCCTGCAGTGTGGTTTTCATGGTACTGGAAAACTGGTTGACGTCTCTATGTGGTTTTCACTTATTTACATTTATTTAGTGGACTCTTTTATCTAAAGCGTCATACAATCGAGAGAGCAGCATCAGTCAGGCCCTGGAGCAGTTGCTAAAGGACCTACAGTGAGACTATTACAGTGAGACCACAGAGTTTTAACCTTCCAGTAACCTTCCAATGACCTTCCAATGACAGGCACAGAGCCGGAACCCTGAGTGCCACAGCACCGGCCCACACCGGATTCTTTTCCCTAAGCCCAGGTTTGAGGCCAGGTCCTTTAACACCGTGATAAAACCAGCTGAGCTATGTACCTCTGACTCTTTATGTCATGGTGGCTGTGAATGCAACAGTACGCCATGCAGTTACACGGCCTTATGGCACCACCAACAATTACAGTCAAATGAATAATTTCTCCTTTTCTTCAGATAGTTAGTGATTTTTTGAGTGGCTAGAACACAACGTTGGTTCCTGAACCTCTTAGGGGCACTTAGCCATTCCATGTATTTGGTAAATTTCACCACCATTGATGAATTACTTTAGTGAGGTATTGAGTCAAACAAGGTGGGCTTAGAAATGCATGGGTATATTGGATGGTAACCACAAATACTGTGGGGTCAACTTTAGAGAGTAGGCCAATCTTATCCATATAGGCCAGTGTAAGTTATATGCAAGTTTCATATACAAGAGCTGTTCAAATCCAGGTGTGAGGACTCTTCAGCCAATCAGTCCTCTAATTAGTAATCTAATTAGGGAGTTGCAGCAAATCCCTGCATACACAATGGCCCTTTCTGGATAAGATTGGCCATCTCTGGTCTAGAGGTTTAGAAAGGGCTCAGCAAACACACCCTGACAGGCATAAAATCAGCAGCAGACACTCAGCATAAATATAACTTAAACATCATTTTCTTTGGCGGCCTGAGACTTTTGCTCAGTACTGTAATTGCACAACATAGCTGTAAATGGGCAGGGTGGGGTGGTCAGTGAAGAAATGAGAGGTGGGGGGGTGAAGGGCAAATCTCCAATCCCCCAGGAAGTGGGAGAGGATGTGTGGATTAAACCAGGCAACAAAAGCCATTAGCTCCTGGAAGCACTTCAGACGTGGGAGATATTTAATTTGAACTCCGTGAAGTATGTGGGCCCGGGGTTCTGGGGCAAAGCCAGCTGCTGCTGAGCTCTGTGTGCGTCTTCCGTGGCCCCCTTTTCACCAAGCAAGGGCAGGAAGCAAAAGATTAGGCAGCCAAGTTGGGACAGGCATGAGAGAGCGGCTGCCCGTCTCGGCCCCACTGCCGCGTACGGAACACAAACACACGCCCACACACGCAGGCATGCGCACGCAATGCAGGCCCAGCGCCTTCTTACTCCCAAAGTTCCGAAGTTCTAAGGACATTGGCGCATGGGAGGATGCCTGATATTTACACGTTCTAACAAATGAGTATTTGTGGTCTTAGACTTTGTCTTGGCTGTTTCTGAGGGTTCTGCTGATTATTGGTTGTAGTGCACTGGAGTAGGGAGTATGCTGACATTAGACCTTACGTTTCTCGTGTCACCAACACCTTATTTCTGTCTCTATCATGCAGAAGTTCCTCCAACATTTCCTCAGTAGTATTCAGAAGACCTTTTCAGTTATGTTCAAAGTCATAATACATATAAATGCTTTTTACTTATAGCAAGCACTGTTGGTCTGAGACGAACATTTACATTACCATCGTATTTAAATAATTATTGTATGTCCCCCAATATCAAACTCTCTCCTATGCCGTTGGAAGCACTGCAGGTGTTTTGTGGCTGAAACGTGTGCTTGATACCAGACCATTTACAAGAGCATTTCTTGACAGTATGCGTCCAGCCAGTATTCAGCTGGCATGTGCAGATCTTCACAGTTACGGAGCTTTATCATGCAACCCACATAAAATGCTGGATTATGATTCCACCCTTTGAGCCCAAGTCAACTTCACTGTCTTTTATGACTGACACAGGTTGAGGAACCAAGCGATTTAGCGAGTTGGATATTGAAGGAATTACCATTAAAACATAATATCCTGCTGTAAAAAACAGATGAAGGTCTTGCAAAAAGCAGATATATTCTGTTTTGTTAAGTTATGATTTTTTTTTTCTGGCTAGACCATAATTTTCAACATTTATTTAAAATTCCCTCTTGATTTCCTGGCTCCTTGCATGACATTTGCGCTCCTTTTGAATGTGGCTGTCGTAAGTAAGGTATTTAACTACTTTTTCCGCTATGAGAAATCCATTTGCTCATTTTCTAGAACCACCTATCTGAACTGCGATTGTTTCGTGAAAACGCACTTAGTCTGGTGATGTTGCGCTGACATGCCGCCATCTGGTGCTTTCAGGCAGGAGACTCATCAGGTACCAACAGTCTGTCAGTGTTGGATGAGAAAAGATGTTGATGAGTGGCACTGATCTGCATTACGCACATAATGCTGTGAAATGTGTTATTATTAACTGAAATTGCTAACTGGCTATGAACTGGGGTCTGTTGGAAGGATTTCTTGCTTAGCCGGATAACTTCTCAGACTTAAGGTAGTCTGGGCTAAATGTAAGTGAACAAAGTTAAAGACGATTTAAACTGGGGTAAATTAAACCCGACAGGTTATCCAGCTAAGCAAGAAATCTTTATTTTTGAAACAGGTCCAGGTATTGCTACATGGCTTTCCGACTTGCTGTACTTGAACAAGATCAGCACCGCCTTCCGACTTTGGAGGTGTATGGAACGCAGCATTTTACATTTACCTCCGCCAGTTGATTTGAATTGTCAAGCCAGGCACCACTACCTTATCATCATACTAATAGCTAGACCAAAATACAAAGAGACAAACAGGCATGAAAAAACAAGATTACGACCAAACAGATTGAGAGACAGACATGACAGGACGTGGAAGAAAAACAAAAAAAATCAGGCATTGCAGGTAATGGGATAGTGGGGTGGGGGGGAATTTATGTGCTGATGTATGAGGAGTGAAATCAGAGAGGAAGAATGACATTCTGCTGAGAGTTAGTGTGTGTGTGTGCGCACGTGTAAATATGTGTGACAGTCAGAGGGTTAATTAACAGGCACATCTTATGAAATGATAAAGATGCATCAGACTTTTTCAGAATGTGAGGTTTTCTGCTGGGGAGTAATTTGTTCTATGTTTATGTGCATATTATGTTGAGAAGGTTTAGCCATTTCATGGTATTTAATGTATGTCTTTTCCAATTTAGAAGGATAGTATGGATTTTGAATTTTGGATTGGTTGGCTTATTATTGACAGATCTGCAAGTAAACAGAGGGATGGAAATCGTGGAATGCTACAGTTCAACATAAGAGAAATCCTGTTAATGATTTCTTGCCAAAAATGTTCAATAGGAAGGCAAAGCCAGGTGGAGTGATAGTAGTCGTCTTGGGTGTTTGACGTGCAGTGCGAGCATATGTCAGAGGGTGTAATTCCATTTATCACAAAAAGTTCATGTCAAAACACCTGAATAGAGCGAATGAGCGAATACCTGGAAGTTCGGGTTTGGCGAGTTCGGTCAAACTTCGGCGCAAAGTTCGAGTTCGGGACCCGAACTCGACCCAAACTTGCCTCCAAACCCGAACCCCATTGAAGTCAATGGAGACCCGAACTTTGGGGCACTAAAATGGCTCTAAAAAAGTCATAGAAAGGG
>JAODKL010000040.1:25141109-25157606 GCA_026780765.1 Petrocephalus schoutedeni
CTCACTTCAGCTGCCTGCTTCCTGTCCCTGCACTACTCAGAGCTGATGGGCGGTACTACACGTGATCCAGCTTTTATTGAGGCTGGGTCACATGATGCACTGGCCAATCACAGCCATGCCATTAGTAGGCATGGCTGTGATGGCTTCTAAAATAATATATATTTTTGCAGGAGCGGGACTAAAAAATCCGTCCCGCGCAGGTCTCTACTTTGAATTTTACCATTGAAAATCAATGTGTGGTCTACCATATTTACAACAATTTTTCTGGTCAACATAATCACGCCCGTTCAAAATGTTAATACCCTCTGAAACTGCAACTGTTACACTTAAAAAATCCAGAAATTTAAGACATTTTACTGTAGAATTTTAAAAATAATGACCTCTGAATTTTGCATTGCTTCCCATTAAGACCCATTGAAAATCAATGTGTGATCTGCAATCTTTTTTGATGCCAACATCAATAAATAGACGCTAATAAGAAACTGCTGAACAATAAACCGACTCGTTTATTAGCCTCGTTTACGAATCTATCGATGCACACGGGGATCTTGAATACACTTATACAGATTCCTGTGCACATTCGTAAATCTACGCATTTAGAGATTCTCCTACACATTTACGAATCTGATTACGCAGACACAGTTCTTGATACGGGTACACAAATCTCCAGACACATTTGCAGATCTGCCATGGCAGAAGTGTAGCAAAAATCACATGTAAAATGAGAGCCAATGGAGAGCCTAGCCCGAGTTGTAACTGATGTCTTGTCTGTATTTCCAGGTCTTGGAGCGAAATACTTGGACTTTTTAGACATTAATACCTATGTACGCATTTACACAATCACAGATCTATGCACGCATTAAGAGATTTGTCTGTACATGTACAAATCTCAATACACTTGCAAATCTTTTTACAGGTTTCCGAATCTGATTACACACACGGATTCTGAAAACACATTTACAGATCGTTGTACACATTTGCAAATCTGATTACGCACACAGGGATTGAGATAGTCACACAACTCTCCACACGCATTTTCAAATAATTCTGCTACAATAATACCCCCATAGAGCTCTCCCTTCTCCTGCTCCCAGACCGTAGCTGTTCTCTGGTGGTTTGGTGGTTGTGTGGAAGGCATTGCCAGCCAGGAGACAGGCGAGCGCAGCCTGTGGCTGTCCCGAGCTGCCGTCTGCCCATCAGGACAGGAGTTATGATCCTTCATGAAGTGGACAGGCAGCTTAAGGAGCATGAGGACATGGTTACTATCCCATTCTTTCACCCTCCGCCTGATTTCAATATCTAGAGCCGTTTGGAGGCCTGCCTAGGGCGGCACCTACGGTGCTTTCATCTTCTTTGATCCGGCGTGAAATGGATAAAATTCCTTATTTCGAGAACAGTGCCAAATTCCCGCGGAACCGTTCCGGATAGTCTTGTCGATGCTACGCTGCATCATGCCAGCTGTTTGTTCCGGTTAAAGAGTGTAGAAAACATAATTTTTGTGTTTCCCTGTGTTAAAAGCAAACGCCAAAATCATGCTTGTAATGAATGTACGACTGGAATGTCAATTTTTTAACTACTTGTTGATTAAAGTGGAATGAGAAGACAATGGATAATAAATTAAAGTGCTTTCAGGTTGTAATTCTGCCAGGCTGCTTTGATTGCACTGCAGTCACCTCGCACCCAACCTTCATTTTTGCGCATATTATATTCATAAATGTTTGTATTATCTGGAAGCATTGCACCTATTGCCCCTGATTCCCCTGATGTGAGATGATGGTTAAGATGTTGAAGTTTGACTACATATCCCCTGTATCTGAAATACTCAGAGTGTTGGTAAGTGCATTTCAGGGTGTATTTTATTTTGCTGTTGACACTGTGCACTGATAAACACATTTTATTCAGACCTCATTAACTACAGCCCATCACATTTGGTCCTAATTATGAAGCTCGAGAAAAACAAACGGCTTAACGCTTCAGGAAGGTGGCTAACGTGTGACGGGAAACGCCAAACGTCGTTGCGTTACTGAGTGGCTCCCCTCTGCTGGGCTCTGTCCGCCTAAATGCCGCGCTTTTCCCCGCTATAATGAGTTTGCTTAAGTTCCTCCTTCCACCTAGTGTTGATGTGTCCTGCTTCGGCGGGACCCCGAGGGGCATGTCTGTGTTGGGGAGGCTTTTTCTTAGCTGGGTTAGCTTGTCGGTGAATTTTAATCATGGCGCTGTGTCGAAACGAAGGACCAAATAAATAAGACCCTAGTTGAAACGATTTGCCTGTTTTTTTTTTATGCCATTTGGGAATCGTCCAAGAGGCCTGCTGGCGGGCAACATAAATCTGTCAGGGCAGTACACCCCCTCCTCCCCTGCCTCCTCCTCATGCTCCTCCTGCCTGCGTGTGTTTGTGTGTTTTGGGGGGGGAGGGGGGGTCTGTAGATTCGCCGGCTCAGCCTCCTTACACCGAAGTTGCCTGTTAATCACACTGCGGGGCGCAGACAGACAGCGCTTTGGCTTAAATGCTGCCCCATTACTGTAATTCCTGAACCGCCCGGGGCTGGCTGCATAGAATGCTGGGACACACACGCAGCACTAACGCAGGCATACACAGACGCAGCGTGTGAATGCTACAGACCTGTGTTTGGCCAATCAAATTCCTTCCTGCTTGCCAACATGTTGCATGCGGATCGTTATATGGGTATACAGCCATCGCACTCGCGCACACTGCATGCTGCCAGATGGTTGCATGCGGCCGCCAGTACGGAATGCCCATGCTTGCAGTGACGCATGCTTGTAGAACAACGCGGATGCCTCAATGCCATGTAAGTGCAAACCACAACATAAATAAAGTGTCAATCATCAGGCGAGCCTCGTTTCTGAGCCGCTGGCACCTGAGCTGTGTTAAAGCAGCCGATGGCTGAATGTTGGTGAGGAGCAAAGGAGGGATCTTGACGCTGAAGGAGGTCGTGTGCTTTACAGATCACATTGACCTCCTGTCTGAGGGCTGTTCAGGACTCCATTAGTGATAAAATCTAATTGACATCATTTTGCTACAGACTTGAAGTTCCTTAGTTTGTTAGGCTCCCTTAGCTGAGCGGCAGGCAGAGAAATCGCTTCTAGGACACATTACCTGGAGGCGTAAGGGAACAGAAGCCTGCCCGAAACCTCATGCCACATCACCTCAAGCTGCACGGAACATCTACAGGCCACCATGCACATGCTCTGGCCTTCATCGCACAGAGACACTCGGGGAATGGGATGGGAGTGGCACATGGAAAGGAAAACAATCATTTGAATCTTTCCTTGGACTGATAGTGCATGGGGAGAAGTTCTTTTCCGCCCTGGGTAATGACCGCTCATAGGTGTGCTGTGTGACGTGCCTAGAATGCCTTTGGCTTAGCAAACGGGTCCCTGCTTGATCCCTATCAGGTATATGTGTGTGTAAAGGGAGAATGTGTGTTTTTATCTGCCAGTAGCCATTTCCCAAACATCCATGCTGCCTGTGGCCCCACAAATTGCTAGCAGGCTGGCGGAAAACGGGGCCCGGGCTGCATAATCAGACAGAGCGCTTTTGCTGCTGATCAGCTACTAATTAGAATCACAAGCCGAAAGGAACGCCGTCCTGTCCTGTAAACAGTCAGAAAATGGGCCCCGCACTCCAGAGGACGCTGTGCGACTCCATGCGCATTGTGAGCTACATCTGGTGAGATTCCTGTCTTGACATGTGGAACTCGCCAGTTATTTCATAATCTGTCTAGACTTTCCATTAAAGCTAAGCTAGCCTCACCAGTACAATGTTGATTGAGTAAGTATGATAGGCGTGTTTTTGGTCAGGGTGACCTCCTACGCCCCTCCTCCTCCAGCTGCATGCAGGCCGTGTCTTTGTGTCTTCTGTAGAGATGAAAGCTACTGTAAGTGAGCCTTTTACTCCATTAGCAGTGCTGTGTGAGGGGCTTAGTGGGAAAGATCTCGCGAGTTCTGAAACCCACCTGGAAAGGGAGACCGCCCTCAGTGCAGAGGACGGCTTCACCCCGTCTGTAACACGTGCCGGAGGGTTGCATGTGAGAATGACATGCACATCACTGAAGGATGTCCTATGTAGTCGTCCTCGTCCCCCCCGGACCCCCCCTGTCTGATCAGTGGGTCATCCAGGAAGTGAGTGGAACCTCAACGCCAACCGCCCCCCATTAATCAAACCGCGGGGGTTGAGGTGTTTCTAAAGACCTTTTCGAGTCTGCCGCACACAAAAGGCCCCCTCGCTAAGCAGAGGTGCGCTGTGCTCTCCTGCGCTCCGAGAAAAGCAGGATTTTCCAGGCTCCTGTGTGAAATCTCAGTGAATTCAATGGCCCAATTAATGCTGACAGTTAAGGCTGGTCCTGCGTGTCAGGGGTGACTCTGTACTCCTCACATGTCTTTTGTGGTTCTCTCCATTTAGCCTCTATTTTTGGTTTGATGGCTGCTGCTGTCTCCTATTTACATTGTGTTCTCATCTTAAACATAGGCCCACATATTTTGATGTATCCTTGATGTACAAAAGCTGACGTCCTCCTGTGTGTACTCTGGTGAACCTTTTGGCGTGATATTTTTTAAAAGAGCACCAAGACGTGGCATTGCTTGGCGTTCGTCCGCTAGCTGCTGTCAGCTGAATGTGACTTTGCCACAGTATTTCATGCTCCATCTTTGCGTTCAAGCAGAATTAAAAAAAAAAAAAAAAGGACATTTAGTTTCCGCCCAATGCTGCTCATAATTTGCACTGAGTGGCAGGCTAACTAAATTTGAGTAAAGGATGACATCCGTGCTGCTGTAACTCGATCTCTCCCACCACGATTAGCAGCCCTGGTCCTGTCCACTATGTGTGAGCTCTGAATTGTCATTCTGCTGAATCGAGTCAGTTTGACTGCCGATTCTGCTTCCTGGCGACTGAATTTGGGTGCTGGGCTCTGATCATGTGCACTGAGGAGGAAGCAATGCTGAGACGGACCTTTGTGATGTCACCTTATCATGATTGTCATGTGTCCCCTTGTCCTTTCAGTGCTCACACAGCACACACGCAGTCTAGCTACATGGATATGTTGTGGACACATTCCACTGTTGGGCTGCTGCCCGTGGGTGCAAACAAAGGAAACCTGAAAGTCAGTGGTCAACAATTTATACTTTGTGCTTATGTGATTATATGATTGTGTTCTTGTGTTTTGTATCTCTGTTTTTATTTCTTGTTTGTTTTGCTTTAGCTAATTGAGGTACTTCAAATTCATTCTGTCAATGTTTTCAAAGCCAGTTAACAAGTACTACTTCAGCTCTAAGTGTTGTCAGGTATGCCAGACTTTCTTGCGTGTGTGTGTGCCTGCAGTGCGCAGAATATAGAACTGGCTGTTCTGAATCCTCTCCATGGCAGCATAGGACATAAGGCCAGGCCATCGAAGAACCCGCACCCACAAATGCAACGAGCAGTTTATGGACAACCAAGGCGTCAGAGGACGGTCAGGCTCCCCACGTGCTGTCCACTGAGCGACCATGCCACCCTCTATTTAATTATTAGTTTTAATCCGAAAGCCTTTTCCTTTATGAAACATTGTAACCAATTATTTGGCTTGTCTCGATTTTCAGGGTCAATGGGGCGTGACGGCTCCTGCATTAATATTCATAGGCACACACTTGCTGGAGAGCTGGAGTCACTTAGCGAAAAGTATCCAGGGTAAAGACCAGGGCAAGAGTTTGAGCTGCTGTTCCGGCGAGTCTGACGGACGGCTCTCAGCCGTCAGGCATTATCGACCTCCCGATGGCTGACTAGCATGACTGCTGTCGGACATGACTGTGACATGGGGACAGGAGGAAGGAACAGGGTGTGGGAGTGGAGGAGAAAAACGTGGCGGCGGTTTGTGTGTTGGTGCAAGGGGAAGCTCAGAGGAAATGGAAATGGGTGTCAGGGCGTGAGGAGGAACACTGGGGTTTGGGGTTTGGGTCTGCGCCAGAGAAGGGGAGAAACAGAAGCCCATTTTATGATTGGGAATCAGTAACAGGTGAAGTTAATGGACAGGCTGGTCACCAGATGTCCCCCTCGGCTGGGGAGGACCACATCTTACGATTTGTTGGAAATAATGCCTCCTGTTGTCATCAGCTATAGGGTTTTTTTTTTTTTTTTTTTTTTTTTTAGGTGGTAAATACAGTACCAGCAGTAGAAGCTTGGTTTCATATACAGAGAAGGGGCCTTATTTTGAAGTCTTGCAGCTTCTGTGTGATGGTGTCTCAGTAACTCATTGACAGAGCAGCATAAAGTAATTACTCTGTAGGCAATGACATTTCCTCATGCTGACCAGTTGGGGTGGGGTTGGGGGGGCCCTGGAAGCTCAGCGCATTAGCAGGCAGCTGACATGCACGGGGAGGGGCTCGCTTCACCTTAAAAACGCGACTGCAGACAAATGGCGGGCAGATGGCTGCCTGCTGCCTGCTCCGTGAATCTTGTTTTCCTGGTTTGATGTTGTGTTTTTCAGCCAATAGCTTTCGTCAGTCTCCAAAAGTGCGCCACAAGAACGTGGGGGTGGATGCCCATGAATCCAGGGGGAGGTATTTCCTGGTGTGATTAAGCATGGTGCTAGTGTTTGAACAAGCCAAAAATGGGGGTCCAAAATGGTGTGATCCATTTATAAAGTGTTTTGGAGATGTTAATCTTGGCTGCTGTATTTAAAACGCTGCAAACGTATACACTGACTGCGACGTGTACAAAAAAGGAGAAATGCACCCCCCCCCTCCCCCGGGTGGGCGGACACTGCCGTGCCCCACGGCGCCATACATAAAGCGTGGCGAGAGAGAAGGCCAGCAGGTGGCAGGAAGACTTAGCTGGTGCCCCCCAACAAGTGTGGTGAGTACATCACCTCAGTCTCAGGAGCATTGATGCATCCGGCAAGTTAAAAACATGTGATCAATGCGACCCGCAGGGGGTGGGGGGATGCATAATTCGGAAGCCACAGCACTCTGCTACCTGGCAGAGATGTGTCATCCAAACCTCGCCACACGCCGTCCCGTGACCAGCCCTGAAATGGGCAGGTGCGGGGGCCTCTGTGGGCCCTCTGTGGGGAACCCACCCCCAACCCCAGCACTCCAAACACAGAACAAAACAGCAGCAGCGTTTAACTGCATTCCATCTGACACTCAGATTAGGTATGGGGGCACTGTCTGAGAAGACATTGAAAAGACATTGAAGCCCTGGGGAACAAAATACTGATTCCTAACCAGAGAAATGTGGAACTCCCACAGACTCCTACCCTTAGCAGTCGGGCCTCGTCCTGGTCGCCGGATGTGACACATCCTCTGGGCGGCACAGGGGTCAGAGCCCTGGTGCATGGTGGAGCAGGGAGAGGCGTCCTTATGCGGGCAAAACGGGGGACTCTGGCAGGGAATATTAAAAAGAAATCTGCACCTTAGGTGGGGACACGCGTCAGGTGCGGACAGGAAAAGCTTAGTGAGGAGGCATGTGGAATAAGCTCTCAGAGCAAAGGTTACTTCCTGGTTACTAAGAGTAACAAAAATCCCCCAAATTTAGCAATTTATGCCTAATGAACAAGGGACAGGTGGAATGAATAGTCTCATCAGACCCTGGTCATGTGATTATCAGAGCCCCACTGCCCAACTAAAAACTTTTGCTATGTGTGAAAGTGCAGCGTGGTTGCACCATGCCTCTACACCGGTGCATTATGGGATACATTTCCTGCTGTAACATGGATGTGATAAATACCTCTGAGGCTCTGTGCGATGACCTTCACGTGCATCCAGTACAGAATGTTTACGCCGAAACGCCGCCAAGTCGTTAATTCCGGAACGTCTGAGGTTGTTTATATCTGTGCGAGGCGGGCCAAGGCGTCACGCGCGCTGAAGTGTGAATTGGGGCGTGTGCGCGTTCGCCGTGACACAGACGGGGCCCAGGGCTCCGAGTTTGACACGAGGATGATGCATTCAGACCCTTTGTGATGATCACGCACCAGCAGGCTGGGCCTGCATACGGTGGGGGGGGGCAGTGAAAGGGTGCCTTTGTGTATCGCAGGAACGGACAACAGATTGCTCTTTCAGTTATGGTGCTGTGGAAGGGTGGACGCAGAAAGACCATGAGGTTGACTCGTAAAAGCTAAATTTGGAGAGCATAGCGGTTTGCTACCTACATGTCCTCCATGAGATTGCTTAGGCCCAAATGTCAGGCAATTGTTTTTCAGTGTATTTATTTTCTAATGGAGGAAATCCTATGTCATTCTGTGTGTATGTGTGCATTGCTCGCCAGCTTAGCAATATATATTTTGAAAAAGGATCAGGTTTCCTTTTTCAAGGAAATATAACTGCAGGAAATTAAACAGAATTGTTCATTGTAATTCTCTCGTTTCCCCTGTTTGACAAGACATTTTTTTTTTCCTATTTCCTGTATCCAGGCCAGCATTTCAGCCTCTCCTTCCCTAATTCACTTTTCTAATTGAGCTGGACTCTCTTGCTGAAATGGGGAAAGAGAGAGAGAGAGCGAGAGAGAACATGGTACTTTCTCTCCGCCTGTCTTGATGCAATGGACAGATAGTACACACTCTGGGATGTGTTTTTGAGAAGTTGAAGGGCTCCGTGGTCCATTGGTGGGATGTCGGCTGCCATTTGCCAGTGCAGATTACCACCTTGAGGCCCCAGAACCATATTTGCTGCCGGAAACCTTTGCCGCCGATTTGTGTTTGTCTTCTGGAGCCACGTGCAGCTGCTAGACTCAGGGAGGCAGTGACTGAGTAGTGTCATGTGACTGTAGACTCTCACACACACACACAGCCCAGGCACGTGGCCGCCCTGCCGGCTGATTGCTGCTGCTGGCACGTGTTTACTTTTGCTGATGTGTTTCACATTATCTTACACCTTTAGTCCATTCTAACTGCCCTGTGTGATTACAGTTCTCAGAATTTCAGTTTTATTCCACCACTTCAGGACACAAGAGAAGAGGGCAGTGGAACAGGGCTGTTTAACTGGTCCGTGGAGCTGGGCAGTGAGATAGGGCTGCTGATACACAGACACATGGGCAGTAAAACAGCAGCGTGGCCTGTTTGTCTCTTTCATGGTGCTTAGCACCTGGGTTAACTAAAGAACTGAATGGCAGGGTACTGGAAGGAGATGCTGTCATGTTACAGTTTTCTTCACCTGAGTGATTGCAGCAGATGAAGGTGAGCCTGCCAGCCACACTGCTCCCCCACCAGCGGCCGTAGACTCCCGCGGGTTCCCGCTCCCTCACGCCGGTCACACGGAGGCCCCTTTGTAACCCCGCTTGTCCGCCACTGTTTTTGTTTACTTATTTTTCTTGGGGCCCAGAGCGGTTACCGTGTTTTCCTGGTCGGAATTCTCGGAGAGCCATGGAAGCCTATTTTAATGTGCGGTCATTTTTATCGTCTTCGGGTAATCTGTCTTAGACTGCATAAATATATAGCGGCCTGAGTACTTAGGACGAGCGTCACACATTTGCTAACCATTACCCTGGTATGCGCGGGCTCGGGGACACAAAGGGAGTGGGTGTGGGTTCCCTTCCTGTGTCTGAACTTTGGTTGGCTTTGCGTCTCGATAAGCCTCTCTGCTCAAACAAAGGGCACCTTTGCTACTTTTCTAGTTAAAACATCTGTACTCTCCCTCACCAGTTTACACGTACAAGAAAAGTCTCTTTGCATTAAATGAGTCGGGCGTTCAGACGTATGCAGAAACCATCGTGGTGTGTAAATCACTTTTTGGGGTTTTTCAGTGTGTACTCCGCATGGCCCTAGAAACCTTTCGTAGTCATTATAAGATTAATTCATATTTAAAATCTTGTTCTTCTTGGTAGCTTTAGTCCCAAACATCTTGCACATCTCTCTCTCCAGCACACAGTAGCCTCTCTGGGGACTGAACCTCCTAATCGACATTTGTTTATTTGCGCTGCCTCTCTGGTTCTGTGATCAGCCTGCTTCCGGCCACCCTCCGGCCATCGGCTGCCTCGTACCCAGCCTGCCCTCCCTTTGGGGGTGCCATGTGGCTTGCTGAGCTAGGCCTCTGTGCCTGTGATCAGGCGGCCACTGGTTCAAATCCCAGTTTGTGAAATGTATGTGCTGTCTGGCCATGAAATAAGTGATACATCTGTGCCATTTTTAATCAGCCTTGTAGACTGCGGGTGGTCTCGGGGTGCCTCGCTCTCGCACTCTGTTGTTAAATTACCGGCCTACCGTACCTGTCTTTCTCAGCCCCCACGTGGTGTTCCTGTCCCAGAGCCTCCTGGGGGGGGACCCCCAGCTGTGTGGGGCCCGCCTGTGTCACGAGATCGCCCACTCCTGGTTCGGGCTCGCCATCGGGGCACGGGACTGGACCGAGGAATGGATCAGTGAAGGCTTCGCCACCTACCTCGAGGACGTGTTTTGGGCCCGAGTGCAGAAGGTAAGCCCCCCCCCCCCCCAGCCATTTCTCATGTTCTCCCAAAGCCCTCAAAGCGTTTACATTTGCCTCACTTCGCATTTGGTCATAAACAATACTTCCCGCTGTTTGTAGCACAAGTATAAATATTTTGAATCTCAGAATAGCTTCAAATAGGTACCTATAATCCAAGGAAAAACCATATACATACATTCAGCCTTTAAAAACCGCATACATATGTTGAGACTGATGATCATAGAGATGGTATGACCCCAGAGTCATGTTTGTTATTGTACATACTCCTCTATATGGGTGTTCAGGCGAAGAGGGAGCCGGTGAAGCTACTGTGGTTTAGTTTGGAAATATCATTCCTCTTTGGTTATTTTTTCTTTTATGTAGAAGTCAATAGGTGTTGTGTTCAGGAAGACTAAACATATTATGATAAAAAATGTGAGCTGAAAAAAAGTACTCGCAATTCTGCTAGCTATACTGCCTGGTCCTTTCAAATCTCTCAAAACATTGTGCACTTTTTTTTTTGCTGGGTTAGCCTATGTAAAGGTCTTTAGTTGAAAATCATGTAAGATTCAAGTTTTACATTTTGTATTTTTAAGTACACATACAAGAGCATTGTGGCTGGCTGTGGTTTGTGACATAGGGGTATTCTGTGTGTGGGACTTGCTTGGTTTGGTGTCTATTATCTAGACCTGGGCTGGAAAAAAGCGAGTGGTAGGCCGTTCTGCCCAGAGGCACCAGTTAGGGCCGCACACTGCGAACTGGTTTTCCACACCGTGGGATTTGCTCCGTGGCATGCGTGGCTGAAGATTAGATTTGATAGGGCGAGTTGCCCTAGAGAAACGCCGCCCTGCTGGTTTGTATGCATCTAAAAGGCAGGACTTCGGGGGAGCAGAATGTGACTCGCTAATCCGACAGCTGACATGCGTGATTCTTTCTTCCATAGATTTGTACCCATGTCTTCTGAATAATATGTTTCTCTTACATTACTTGGCATATTGTACCCCCCACCCAGTCCCCTTTTATTTTTCCGGGATTTTCAGGGTCGAATTGGGTTGGCTTCAGGTTCTTGCTTCTTGCCCTTGGCCTGTTCTCACCTTCTCTGACCCCATTAACATTGTTTGCTCATGTATCTTACGGTCGTGCCCACAGTAACCTGCAGAGCTCATTACCTTTAATCATTTATGCAACAGCATATCTGCTGTAGAGCAGTGTTTTTCAGCCCCGTCCTAGAAAGTTCCAGACAGTCCACATTTTTGCTCCCTCCCAGCACCCAGCTAGACAGTCCACAGCTTTGCTCCTTCCCAGCTCCTGGTAGGAGTGGAGCAGGGAGGGAGCAAAAATGTGGACCATCTGGGGGCCCCTGTGGACCAGGTTAAGAAATACTGCTATAGAGTCTTGGGATGCAGTGAAAGAAGTCCTTAATCACTATGCCCCCGCTGGTCTCTCTCTCTTCTTCAGCTCTCTAGGTGCCAGGCAGAGGAGCAATACCAGCTGAAAGCCATCTTGCGCTGGAGGAGGCTCTGCGATGAGCTGCAGAACTCCGAAGAGGAGCTCCAGATCCTCCGGTTGGTTCCGCAGCCACCCGGTTTAATCTGCTGAGTTGCAGTCTGGTTGCGGGGCAGTGTGTGAGCCCGGCGATCGGTTCTGTATTCCCACTGAAACAAGATCCCCATTTTCGCTGGCCAGTAAGAGGTTGTGAAGTTTTTAATGGCTTCACTGCAACTTTCCTAGTTTCCCTTGAAGCCGTAGAACTTCCTGACACAAGGACCTCGGGGATTGATTGAGCTGGGCAGATGCGTGTCTTTCCTGAAATTTTTTTAAGACGACTGTGATTTATTCAGCCGTTATATTACCTCACTTTTGTAAATTGAGGTAGCCCTCGAGTTGGCATCATCAACAATATGCCAGAGACAAAAGCCGGGTGGGGGGGGCAAAGAAAAACGCTTATACGAGCAGCTAGGATCCCAGAGTGCCAGAGTGTCTGAGAGCCGCCTTCCAATTAGGAGCTAATGGGAGTGGCAGGTGAGTCATCGCTATTCAGATAACGACTTTGCCCCGGCAGTCAGGACATGGCGTGGCATGATGCGTTAATCGTCACCGCGGTTACCGAGTGTGTCTGTGCCCCGTTGCGCGTGCATGCAGCCCCATGCTCCCCTGAGTTTGCCGACCCCTCCGCCGTTGTTGTGGGCCAGTAGGAAAGGGGCCCCGGGCCCCCCGGGCTGCCCTGAGCTCGCTGGACATTACGCTGCCATTTTTCTTCGTCTTCTTCATTTTCCTTGTGGGGCTTAGGGCTTTATTACTAAGAAAAAAGGTTCATTACTGGGATTAAGGGTTTACTGCTGGAATTACAGGTTCATCATGTGCCCGGGAGCAGAGAGGAGGGCGAGCGCTCCTTATGGCAGGGCTTATGCCTCTGAGAGCGGCCTAGTAGCGTGTCTCCCTGCGCTCCTCCGTCGTGTGCATGCACGCGGCCTGAGTGCATCTTTGTCCGGGTCTCGGCTCTGGCTCTGGCGGTGGGGTGGGGCGCTGCCGTCTGGCCACTAATGCACGCCATGCACACGCAGCGCTGTCTAATGCAGTTTCACGGCGTGTGCCGCAGGGGGGATAAGCAGAGCCAGATGCCAAGGGGCCGTGACATCCAGCGCGTTCCCGCGCAGGCCACGGAGGCACGTGTTTCTCCCATCATCCTCCTCCATGCGTCTCTCCACCTAGTCCAGAAGTTTATTTTTCACCAGTCGACCTCGGTACCGCAGGGGTGCGTCCCCGATGTGCCGATGGGTGCCGCTTGTCGCATGGCTGACCGTTCCCCCGCGAAGAGCCGCGAGGCCCAGAGAGGCCCGGAGCCTGATCTCAGGCGAGCAGAGTCGCTGTCCTGCCCAGGTGCGCTCACTTCACTCTGGCACGTGCCTCTCGGGGCCCCTCCGTCAACATAAAGATGGATGTCTGCACGTGAACCGCCCTCCCTGTTAGCACGAGTTACGCTTACGTTTTTTTCTCTCTTTCTTTTTTCTGTCTCTCTCGAGCCCCCCGTTTCCAGAGCTGGCCCGGAACCTATTGTCTGTAACCACTGTGTTTATCAGCTGTGGGGTGGGAGGGCTGAGCGGCAGTGCTTCAGCCCTGCTCACACTGTGTGCGTTAAGGTGTGCATCTGATGGGTGCATGGCAGCCATCTGTGCCTGGGTAACCGGGGAGAGGAGGTCGACCCCCCCATTGTAAAACAGACCCTGGCTTATCACTGCCAACCACACAGAGTGCAGACTGGGGAAAAAACAACAACAATAGCAGTAAAAGATGGCCAAAAACAGAGCAGATCTGATAAAGACCACAAATAATAGGGGTTAGTGACAATCTTCAGGCCCCGATAGAAGCAGGCATCTATCTGTAATTGGTCCTTAACCCTTGATAACCTCTGCTTAATATCTGAGGAAATAACATCTACTTTTAAAATCCGCTAATGCTATAATATAGTGTTTTGTGTGTCTGGGTCAGGGAATTATAAATACTTGTGGAAGTATGATTATAAATCTATTATATTGAATGCAAATCGAATCTGTTTGATGCAGAAGGATCGAAGGATCGTCTACATCATAGTTGACCTTCTCCGTGTTTTTTTGTGGCCGACCTAGCATAAGCGTTCATTTTTAATGCTTATTGTATGGGGGGAGGGGGGATTGGTGACTCGTAATCGACGTAAAAAAAAAACCTGCTGTGCGTGGGCCAAAATGAAACGTATATGGAGCGTGTTGTCAGGAAGCCGTCAAGCCTGCTATTTTCTTTTTTGGTTCACGCTAAATGAGACACTGGAAAGGTGTTCCTGTTCACCTGAGCTGGCTCAGCTGCTCACCCTTTCGCCCCTCGCCATCTATTATTAATCAAAGTCACCCGGAGCTGCCATCTGAGCCCGCTTGATGTCGTCGAGCTGCAGTACGGGCCGCGTGCTTCTCCGTTTCACTGCCGTTCAGATACGGAAAGAGAATCCCGTAATATCTGTTGATGCTGCATATTTTTATGCCTCCCTGAGTTTTCTGCATCCTTTTTCAAACATGAGAGATGTCTTTTTTTTATATGTTCCTGCCGAGGTCTGGTCGGAGGTTTTGTCATGTATTAACTTGCTTCTTTAAACCCCCAGGAAGGGGGCATTTAGGAGAACAAAGTACCAGATCCATTGCATCAGCTAATTAATGCTCAGGATCATTCAATCCCGTTTATTTCATACTGATTTATAAGGCGTGCTTACAGAAGCGACTGGACTTAATGATAGGTGCCCCATTTAACGGGTCGATTGAAGCTCAACCTTTCGCACTGCCTTTTGGTCACATGGCCTGTTCTTTGATCAATGTCTCATTGCATGCTTGTCTGACGTTTAAGGACCATGCTACTGAGATAACTAACAGTGAGACTGCCAGCTCTCTGTGGCACGGCTGTCGTTATGCATTAGGATCTGTTCAGCCATGAAGTGGGCTTCAGAGGTTATGTTGTAATTTTTCCTGTGGTTCATTTATGCAAGTTCAGATCATGCTGCTAGTTTTGCTGTAAGACTCCAGCTGATCGAACATCGACGCCACACCCTCTGTCCTTGTCTCTTCTCTGACCCGAAGGAAAGACATTTGGCGTGTCGATACATGAATGGAGATTACAGTCTCAGGAAGGATGGGTTGCCAGGAGCAGCGTGTTTTCAAAAATGGGTGTGGAGTGTGTTAAATTGATAGATGGCGCTCACGTGTGTTTGTGTGTGTGTGTGTGCATGTGCGTGCGCTTGTTTGTTTGTTTATAGACCCAATAAGGATAACACGGGACAAGTCAGTGAATCGGGGGCCTCTGTGGTGAAACATGCTCTGAATCCAGGCAAAACGTTCATGCAGGTCCACTACCTGAAGGTAAGATGCTCCCAGACACAGCCGCCTGGAGTTCTGTCAACCTGATGCGTGTGTTCATCTGAAAATCTGGCAATTGCCATGAGGGACGGGTGCCTTTCAGACTCTTTTGCAATGCTTTGGTTGGGTAGTTTAGTAAGTATTGTACAAGCCGCTCAAAAGACCCATAATCAGAACTGATAGGTGCTATTTAGTATACAAGAAGACACATCAAGGCTGTTTTGTGCCCAGCCTGTTCTCTGTGACCCAGCTTCCTGTACAAATCCAGTAAAAGGCCCTTTACTTGGATTCGGTGAGTCACAAGGCAATTGTCTTAAGAGTTGCAGCCTGAAGTTTCTCACATTTCATCGAGCAAATCATCTATTGCACCGCTGTGAGTCAGCACGCTCAGGCCACGACATGTACAGCCTGGCCTATTTCTCTACAAGATGCTTGTTTGTTACTCGCTTGTGTGGGTCAATGAGGTCCTGCCCCAGCCGCTAACTGGCTGTTTTCCCTCAGAGCAGGCACTTATCTGTCAGGTTGCATTCAGGGAAGGATCCCCATGGTTGGCATGTCAACCCACAAAATGTTTTAGATGTCCTCCACCGGGTTTCCCACTCGCTCTCCTCTGTTCCTCATCTAGAACCCTGGCACTGAACATCACTCTGCACTCCTATATATATGCAGTGCTGTTGCCCCTCTAGTTAAAATTATCCAAGCATACCTTAAGTAAGCAGACTGCTGAACGCAAAGCTGGTAGCCTGTATTGTGCCCTAACTTTTTCCGCATGTAGTAAATTTAGCATTTTGTGGAGAATGCTTTGTCAATGTATCCTTTCTACTCATCACTGAAGATCGATTACTAATGATTCTCTTTCAGGGCTATTTCCTTTTGAGCTTTTTCTCAAGCATAATCAGTGAGGAAGCTTTTCTAGATTTCTTCCGCCTTTTTGTGAGACAATACCACGGCCAGCTCATTCTCTCACAGGTCAGTGGCTACTTACATCTTCCTAAACAATTACCTGAACTGAATAAAAAAAGAAAAAGTTTTGTTTATTTATTTGTGTTTTCAAATTTTTTCTTTAAGTTTTGAGTAACCTCAATTACTATTGTGAATGTTGGTTCTCCTGAGTTTCAGCGAGTCCTACTTATTAATCATGCCAGTTATATTATTGGTATACACTCACCTAAAGGATTATTAGGAACACCATACTAATACGGTGTTTGACCCCCTTTCACCTTCAGAACTGCCTTAA
>JAODKL010000040.1:25167814-25177991 GCA_026780765.1 Petrocephalus schoutedeni
GCTCTACACTCTTCCCCAGCGGTACACTACACTCCTCCCCCTCCCCAGTGGTACACTCCACTCCTCCCCAGCGGTACACTCCACTCCTCCCCAGCGGTACACTCCACTCCTCCCCAGCAGTACACTCCACTCCTCCCCAGCAGTACACTCCTCCCCCTCCCCAGCGGTACACTCCACTCCTCCCCAGCGGTACACTCCACTCCTCCCCAGTGGTACACTCCTCCCCCTCCCCAGCGGTACACTCCTCCCCCTCCACGGCAGTACTCGGCATCTCTCAGCGATGTTAGCGCACCCGCTGGGGCCCACTGTTTGCACATACGGCCGCCGGACAATGGGGGAACTCCCAGCGTTCGAGGCTCTGGTTATTAGCCGCCTGCGAGCGTGTGGGAAACTCGACCCCTCCGGTGACTTCTGTGAGGCCGGCGGGGAGGAGTGGCAGTTTGGGTGATTTGTGGCTAATAGATTGGGCCGGCCCCGAAAGGGCAGTCCCGTGTCAGCAAGGTAGTTAACCTTCATTTTGAAAATAAACACCCAGCTGTAGATGTGGATGATATTGACTTAAAGGGTGACTGCTGCTCCAAGCTTTGGGCCGGGGGGTTTATCTGGGGGGCCAGGGTGAGAGGAGGACAGTCGTCAGCTGTTATTTGGGATGCGTGTGGAGCAGTGAGAGGGAGAACGGGGGCCCAGCAGAGGACGTGCATCAGCAGCATGCTCATTGTCGGTGTGTGGGCCTGGCCGGCCGATATCGCCTCCGGTGTGCTCCCCGCTCTCCCGCTTGCTGCCGGGCTTTCCTTCCGCTCCCATCCTTTTCACAATACCACGTGATCACGTTGATTACGCCAGCCCCATACTCTCAGGGTCGGTCCGTCCGTAAGCCCCCCCACGTGGTTTATAGCAGTGGACCTGTTGAGCGGGTGCCCACATTGGCCGGGGTGTTCATTCAGAGATGGCCAGGACAACAAAAGGGCCTGGGCAGCTGTTAGCCATTTATTTGCAACGTAAAAAGCGACAACAGCGAACACAAAGGAGCAGAATGCGGGCTATTAAGTACGGCTGCGCTATTGCTCTTTCTGTGTGGGGCCTCCGTGCTGGACGGGCACCTCCGTTCATGATGGTGATGTGAGTCAGGACTAACTGTTTTCATATGTCAGCCAAGATATTTTCAAACATTCATTTCAAATACTATTTTGTTAAAAGAAAAAAAAAAAAAAGCCAGAGCGATTTAACAGATGCCATCTAGTCGAGTGCTGTAAAGGAGGTGCGTGCCATTTCCCAGGACGCTTAAACAGTATTGCTATTATGTACTTACAAAAGTCGATTTTAACCGTCACCTCATCCATTGTGGTTCACTGGAAGCCATAGTACCGGTGACTCGCTCCAAGCTATATAGCGCTTATTTCACTTGGTTAATGAGCATGCAGTCAGCGGAGCTTCCAGGCAGCCTCAGCCAATTAGCATTGTCCCGAGTCTCATAATCCAGCAGTGGGACCCATAAAGCCGCCCTATCATGGCATGTGTTTAATGTGTTCTGGTTTATGTGGCTGGTCCGTGGGCTGTATGTTCAGGTCGGGGTTGGGGGAACAGCACATGAAAGCGATCATGGGCGGGTGCAGCCGGGAAACGGGGCCTTCTGCAGCCTGTCTCGTTCAACCCCCCCCGTCTGGAGGACCGTAGGCCCACGCTCAGTGCCGTCTGGGCTGGTGCCACTGTAACCCAGCCTCATGTCGATACTGTCACTCTTCCCCATGTGAACTACGGGACACTTACAGCTGGCAGATAGAATTTCTCGGCTGTGCGATGTCCACTAAATAATGGTGCATATTAACAATTTAACTTATGGGAGGAGGAACTGAGGAGTAAGCAGGTTAAGTCCATTATGTTAGTCACATGATGTAGTACGTCCTCTCCCACGGCATGGCTGTCCTCACGGTGAATGTGGGTCATAAATCAAATATGAAATAAATATAAAATAAGGTTGTTGGACTTAAGATAGGCATGCAATCTGTCTGCCTTTTAAAGAAATGATAATCATTGAAAATCCCGTAAGTGACCAGACCTGGGTTACCCAAGTTTGCCAGGATGTATTCAGGAATGTGTGCCATTTCCCACATTCGCCCAGAAAACCTTACACCGGGATTTTTTTTTTTTTTAGCCCTTGATACAAAGGCTCCTTTGAAGCAAAGTGGTGTTTCTGTGTCTTAACTAAAGCATGGGTTGTTCTCTGGATCACTTTATGGATATTCTTTCCATTTAATATATGTGTTTAGTATACAGTAGTGTCTTATACAGGTTTGTTTTCTATTGGTGACTGTTAGCTGCATAACCCTGTGCTGGATACGTAGACAGATGAATGGAAATTATGGTATGAAAATTTCTTGGTGAAGACCCCCAAATGCATTGTGGTTAATGCCAGACAGTATGATTTAAGCACTTCAGACAGTCACCCTTGGAGGCTTGGAGCTCTGATCATGTGCTGAATTCCAGGTAGTCAAAGGCAATCTGTGTGAATGCGGCGGTCTGGGAGTTCCAACTGTGCTCTAATTCACATACCTGCGGAGGGCTGTGCAGCAGCCGGGGAGGCCACTGACATCACAGGTGGATTTGTTTGCAGCAGAGCCAGTTCAGAGTGGCGGGGGGGGGGCGCTGTGTTTCCCAGAAGCCTTTGGGTCCTTTTTGACCCAGTGTAGCTATTGTACAGTCTACAGCTCAGTGCATCTGTGTCCTGCTGGCTTTCTCCGTCTCGCCTAGGATTAGATGGATATGGCTCCAAGTCCTCCAATGTTCAGAAGAGCTGACACTTCAGACTTGCATCTTGTGAATCTGTATTCTTTTAGCCCTGTAATAAGATTTGGGATAATCTTTTTTCTCCCTTCATATTAGAAAAAGAGTTTACACTTTTGTATTTTTGTCCTTCTGGCTCCAGCCGGGCCAGGTCGCCAGTAAGTAGCAATGTGTCTGTCCTTCATTCTGCGGGGGCGAATCTGCTGGTTACTTATCATCCGGGTGTCTGATCTGCAGAAGATGGCTTGGCTGGATCTATTAATCTCCTTTTTGAGATATCGCTGGCAGGCGCCCGCTGTCAGTCTATCTCACCAGTGCTCAGTACATTGTGGGGCATCGAGAAACCAGGTGGCCTGCCCTGAAGAGGTGCCTAAGCACAATGGATGCTAGACCTGGATGAACCCCATCCGTCCATCCATCCATCCATCTTGTTACTGATTATCCAGTGCAGCATCATGGTGAACCTGGAACCTCCAGCAGAACGCATGGCCAGAGAAATGACATGGAGAGGATATGAACAGCGTTTCCGTCTGGGCTTATTTCATGCACCCCAATTTTACCTTATTTCCCACCTCCTTGCTTTTATTTTAGTTTTAAGAATTCTCATGTGATCTCAGACCAAGGAGGATCTTGATGTGGGGAGTCACCCCCTCATCTTTATAACGGCTGTCAGCCTTGAGTCACACGCATTCCGAGTCACACTGGGAAAATAACTTGGATCTCAGAGTTATTTGGGAGTTTTAAATGTCTGTAAAACAGTGAAAAGAGGCATCATATTCCATCTTGATTAATCTATAATCTTCTTTAATGTTATGATATTCTTTAATGTGCACTGATTTTCCCGTTTTGAAGGAACAAGTTTTGTTTTTCGTTTTTCTTCAATTAGAAATGCATTTCATTACTATATTATCCACGGTATCTGGTCTACTGGCTTAGTGGGTGGTGTTACTGCCTTATGCCTCTGGGATTTGCACTGTGTGTGTGTGTGTGTGCGTGTGTGTGTGTGTGACATTTCCATGCTCCTCTGTCTCAGTGAGTTTGCCGTGTAAATGTGTGTGTCTTAATGTTCTGTCTTATTGATAATGGATGGATGGATTATCAATGGACAAAGATTCATATTTAATTTTGTGTACTTTGGCCATTGCCAAGTTTCAGTGTTTGAAGATGTCATCACTGCAGATAAATGCTGAAGGGCAAATGAGCGTGCGCGTGTGTGTAGGTGTGTGTGCATGCGTGTAGGTGTGTGTGCCTGTGTCCTTCCTGTCCCCACTGCCCCTTCAGTCCCCGCTGCTGTTGTGAGCTGCCTTTCCAATGGTGCGTGACTGGTGCCCGCAGGAGATTTAAGGCTTACTCCTTCCTAAATTCTTCTGTCAGCTCAAGCACAAAGACTATGTCTCGCCTTCATTTTTCTCTTTCAATCAGTCCTGAACGTCTGTATTTTTTTAAGTCTCCATCTCTCCCTTTCAAGCAGGGCTTCATCTGCAGGCTGGGATTGTTTTGACACATGGCGTTTTAATGCTCCGTTCATTGTTGTTTTAACTTCAGATGATTGTACCACTTGTACTTCCTACTCCGGGGTCACTATGACTTTGAACAACAACGTTCCTATTGAAACTTTTTGTTTCTCAGGTGGGTTGTTCACTATAGTGACTCTTTAATGGGCAGGGGAGTGTGCTTTCAGTCTGAATGCCATTCAGTGCTACATCCGGCCCCTCCATTCCTCTTGCTTTCTCCTGCCAACCCGTCTGGACTGCAGGTGCTGATGTAGAACCTCTGCTTGCCCTCTGAGCTGCTCTGGTCAGACGTCAGTGTGGACCAGCGATGGTCGGCAGCTGCTTATTCTTTCATGTCATGTGACTTATATGACTCGGTTATGTGATATGTTATCCGGCATTATGATGCTGTAAATGAGTCCCTGCGGGCGAAATTCTACCGCTCTCCACAGATGCTAAATCTTTCTATAGACACTGAAATGTATGTGTAAAGGCAGAGGCCCTGTAACGCTGAGTGCTGGTAGGGTGCAGGGTGTGGCCATCGACGTTGGCATTGTCGCGGTGATGCGGGAGCTGAGCATGCCAGTAAGGTCAGTGTCCCGATCACAGAGCCACTGCTTGTTGTTGCTCCCAGGCCAGAGCCGACCCACAGCTGTTGGTTTTGTCAGCAAACTGAGAGCATTATTCAGAAAAGCTGCACAGTATTGCTTTTGTGCCCCACCCCCACCCCCCAAGTGTTAGAGGAGGGGCTGCTTTCAGCGTCACGTGCTGGAAGTGGCATTGGGCAGATCTGCCTGTTTTCAGTCCACTGTCACCTACCCCAATGAAGATCTCACACCAATGTTGCGATTCTTAGACCCTCATCTAATATGGATGCTGTTTTTTGATGGGTCAGTCAGCTTAACTGATTTGTAGTGACTGGTCTCCCAGTAGGAGAGTACATTTAGTTCCTCCTTGTTAATTTGTTTACCATGCCTCAGCCCTCTGATATTTCTGCTCAGAGGGACATAGAGGGTAATGTTTTGAGAACAAGAATCCATTTCGCAAAGTAACACTTCATTGATCTGGGAGTCTGGGGCTGCTCCATGAATATTCAGGCGTATCGACCTCTCTGAGGGGCCGTAGGATCCCCAGGAGCAGACTGGGAGGCTGTCGCTGGGACAGAGAGACGCCAGGTTGCCCTAAGGAGGCCTGTGTGCTGTTTGTCCAGCTCAAGTGGCTTCCTGTGCTCGGGTGAGTGATCGTCCCATCACTTCTGCTCCATCACTGGCTAGCCATTGTAGTATGGTCATGTTCCCGGGCCCCTGAACATTCCAGAAGACACTTCTGCAGTGATGGAGGTTCATGCTATGGGGAATTAATGTGGTTTATTTAATTTTTGAATTATTATATTGTTTTAGTGGAATATTTCCATGATTCAAAGGGTTTTGATAATACTTTCACGAGTAGACCTTTTTGGATTTTGGAAAAGGGTAATAAGACCATTATACTGTCCCAGTCTCCTGTCTCTGTTCCATAGTTATTTCCTGAGATTTCTTTTTTCCCTCCAGGAAACGTCTGTTTCCATGAGTCATTTGGTTTAGAAGCATTTCTTGAAGGAAGGCTTATGGTGTGAGAACCTTTCCAGGCTGGGCGATCAAAGGGAAGCAGGGGGAAGGGAGGCAAAGTGGGAAGCGGCGAATCTGATTGCGTGTTGGGGAGACGGGAGTGTCAGTGCGCGTCCTCTACAGGGCTGTGCTTAGGGGGAGTGCATCACTTGTTTGGACGCCAAGTGCTGCAGGACCGTTGTTTATATTTATTGTCAGGACTCTTCCTTGTCTCGGAGTGGAAGATGGAAGAGTCGTATGTTTCACATATGGTGGAGAAATATAAAATCTGATCTTCTTAGAGACATTGTGAAGTTGGGGGAGGCTGGAATGAAAGCCCCCCCCACCATTGAATGCAAAATAACCTGAAGTTGCCTTTATTCTGTAGGCATGCCTCTAACACATCTGTTCTTACTGGGGATCCTCCTAGGCTTGGACCAGGTGCCTCTATACTAAGAGTGCTTCTGCTGGACAATGTTTTAACTGAGAGGCTTCCATGGGTTGTCCTTCAGATCAGCCTCTGGGAGGTCATTCTCTTATCATAGGGCCACAGAGGGACCTGTTTCTTGCAATTCTGTATGACAGTTTCACATGTGCTATTTTTACAAGTGGCCAATGGATTCGCACGATTCACCCATTACCGCCGCGGAAGAGTATGAGTTCCAAGATATGGGGGGCAGGTCTTGATGCAGTTCTCAAATTAAGTGGATTCTTCTTTTTAACTTCATAATTAAAAAAGGATGCTGTAGAGGCAGAGTTTTTCCTTCATAGCCTGTATACTATAAATGCCACATTTAGTGATTGATTGTTCTGAAATGACCCCAAAGTAAAAATACCCACACAGAAGAATCTGTTCAGTTTCATCTCTTTCCTGTAGAAATTGTTTAGGATTTTTCTTTTAACGCTGATCTTTTTCAGGGATTTTCCCATGTCTTTAAATAGTTAATAATCCATCTTCTAACAACTTGTCTTGTTCTCAGATGCACAGGGCACAAAGCTTGAGTACACCCAAGATACCAGTCCATCACAGGGCACATGCATGGATATTCAGGGAAATCTATAGATTGCAGTTATCACGGGCACATGCATGTATATTCAGGGAAATCTAGAGATTGCAGTTATCACAGGCACATGCATGTATATTCAGGGAAATCTAGAGATAGCAGTTATCACAGGCACATGCATGGATATTCAGGGAAATCTAGAGATTGCAGTTATCACAGGCACACGCATGTATATTCAGGGAAATTCTGAGATTGCCGTTATCACAGGGCACATGCGTGTATATTCAGGGAAATGTAGAGATTGCCGTTCGCTTAATTGCATGCCTTTGGACTGTGGGAATGAAACCACGCAGCACTGGGGGGATATGCAAACCCCAAACCTGGAGGTGTGAGACACCAGCTGCCCAGAATATTTAATGATCGTATACATAAATCTGATACTTACATTTTTTATGCCCAAAGAAAATAAATCTCACCATATATGGAATACGACTTTTGAAGATATTTTTAGGTTGAAGAGCATTCTGGTGTGGTTGTCAGTCAAGTTTGCTGGCTGTAGGCAATCATACTTCACAGATCTTATTTTATACTGCTTGTGTTATCTAAATGTATTTAATAATGTGTTCTGGTGGACCTTGACTTTGAGCTGTCTGAGGTTTTTAACAAGAATATGGCTGTGTAATTTTACCTTTGTGTTGAAAAATCCATGCCATTCTCTCTACCATGTTACTGTGGTAAAGTGAGGTTTTTCATATTTCATCTTGAGTTTTGTTGACGTATTTTGTGTTGCACATTTGTGAAACATTTTTGGCTTTCTGAAATGCAGGAAGATGCTTTTGCACACTAGGCTTTGGGCAGGTTTGTGTGCTGCAGACTACTTATACATGAGCACCTTCTTATACTGAAATGGGTGAGGTGGAGAATGAATTAGAACGAATGGCTCATGTGTACAGGTGGACAGGCGTTCACCTGTGAGCTATTTACAGGCAGGTGGCTTACGGGGAAGCAGGCCATTTTCACGCACGATTATCTTCTGCGTTAGGTGTTCTCTTTCCCAGCATCTCACATGTCACTCGGGCTCTTCTGGTCCCAAGCCAAGGAGCAAAGTGGATTCCGTTACTGCTTTCCAGCTCAGGGAGTCACTGATTGGTCTGTCCCTAACTTACACATTCCTCTCTGTGTTTAGGACAACATGTGGCAGGTCACCCGAACCTTCATGAGCCACGAGATGGCATGACCTGCAAGGCAAACGTTCTTACTTATTGTCTCTTTCAAAGGCAGCTTAGAACAGCCCAGTTGGACAGGAATGTGTCCACTTGGATCCTGGTTTGTTTTTCCAGTTTGTTTCTCAGTTTTTCTGGCATTTTGGGTTCCAGTCCTGTTGAGCACGACTTTTTCGGGAACCTTTGATAGCCTCTCAGATGTCTTGTCAAACCAGCCTTAGAGTCATGTTGTGTTTAGTACTGTAACCAAAGGAGGGTATTCTATACCGAAACACATTCAATCCAGGTGAGTTTACTCTTGGCAGAGAGAACTAAGGGAGAAACTCATATTACACCAGGAACAGAGGGCTATACTCACAGCACACTCAGAGTATAGGGCGGTGCAGTGCACTCTAAATTAAGGGTAATCCTCATAGTATCATTACAAAAGAGGGCTGTTTTCATAGCACATTAAGAGTATAGGGCTATACTTACTATACATACCTAATAACAGAGGGCTGTACTGAGACTCTCTACTATGTTATATTGGCAGTTCATTTATCTAGTATAAAAGTACTGGAGTGAAGGCAGACCATGGCCAGATGAGTTATAAGTGTACTCTGTTAAGAAAACAGTGCAACCTCTGCTTTAAAGTCTGTAGTTTGACTCCAAAGAGCGTGTGGGAGAATGGAGGAAGCAGCAATGCAACCTTTAAGCTGGAAGCCCTGGTGCAGACGGTGTTTTCTGCCTGAGGCTGCTCTCCGCCATGGCGGCGGCTCCGCTGAGAGGTGCGGCTGGTGAGTGATGCGTGAGTCTGCCTCTGGGGTCCCACAGAACGCTGCCTCTGGCTGAAGCTACAGACGTCCAGGGGGAGAGCTGCAGTGATGGGGGCACTGGGGGGGGGGGGTTTGACCTCAACCTGCCCACCCTCCCGTCAGGTGTCAGCCGCCCCACCAGGGGTGACAGGCTCTGCTCGCCTCCTTCCTGTTCTGCGGTGGCCCCCGCTGCTGACAGGACCTGTCAGTCAGATGCCATTATGGTTGATAAACCTCCAGGGTACGACTTACATCTCAGCAAGGCTAATTCTGTTTGTTTACAGTCTGTTCTCCTGCTTGGTTTAAACAGGCCACTTTTACAGTGATAGTCCCATGCTGTCAAGATACATACATTATTTTTGCCTCTTGTACCACAATATGAGTTTAGAAGTTTATTTTGGAGCAAGTATGAATGAACTCCTCAAAACAGTCCAATGTCTTCAAGTTTCAGGGATTAAAATTCAGACAACTGGCAGCTAAAATGCGTCTCTGTAATTCCGGAATGCTTTGTTATCAGCCAGGAACAGTTATGGCAAAATGAGCTGTTAGGTGGTCCGCTGGGCCCCTACCTGCAGCCCTGGGGATCTCTGCATTGTTATTATACGAATCCATGGCTTACAACGTATCCAGCCCTTTGAATAAAAGACCTTGTGATTTCTTAATTTGATCACTGGAGTAAAGCAGTGAGTGATGGAGCTCTCAGGAAGTGGACTCATTGGTTCATGTGAAGACTGTGCTGGTTTTTGTCCTTTAAGCAATAAATTAGTGCTTTTGGGCTCAGTTAGTAGATCTGCACCCAATCTGTATGCAGGGTAGTAGAAAGTAGGATGGGGATTAATTGGTCTATAGTTTTAAGGCAAAGGCTTGATCATTTACTTTATAGTTCAATTTCACTATTTATTGGACAAAGTTAATGAGTCATAAGACTAAATAATCTGATTTTTAGGCAAAGCTAACGGCCTGTTCTGGCACCAGGGAAAGAGGAAACTGAAGCAGTGGGTAATTCTCACTCTTTGCAGGGATTCATCTTGCATTTTCTGGGCTTCTCTGTGTTTGTGTTTGTGTATTTGTGTGTCTCAACATATAGATTGCACCAGTACAACTCTCATGAGTGGGATGTGATCAGAAGTAGGACATGAACTAGGAGAATTTACAGAGTACTGATGATTTTGTACTGATGGTAGGGTTATGTAGAATGGCACTGGAGTACTGATGGTAAGGTTATGTAGAATGGCACTGGAGTACTGATGGTAAGGTTATGTAGAATGGCACTGGAGTACTGATGGTAAGGTTATG
>JAODKL010000040.1:25178091-25189821 GCA_026780765.1 Petrocephalus schoutedeni
TAGAACGCAGCAGTTGTTTGCATGCGACGCACCTTGAATGAGGGGATTGTTGTCCCTTTTCCCAGCCAGAGGGGCCTTCCAAGAACAATCGCAGCTCCCAAAGGCAAATTGACCATGCGGGAGTTTTTACGACTTCAGATTCCTTTCCTTTTCAAAGGGGATGGATAAATGGGAATAGCGGCCCTGAAAGGGAGGCCGCCGCCGTCGCGCCATTGGCTGTCTTCCTGCCACCCGGAATGTGACATCAAGCCTCTTTTTTATCAGCCCAGATGAAAGGGAATGTATGTCTTACTGACCTTTTGCCGCTGAAACTCACATAGGCAAACTGCATGAATTCCTTCTGTGTATAATATGCAAAGGTCAAATTGCTTACATTTTGATACGGCCTATTTATGTTGAAGATCTGCCAGCCGCTTTCCGCATTTGAGTCTTTTTTTTCCCCTTTTGTTTTTTTTTTGTGTGATTCTCTTAGACCACTCAACGCAAATAGTTCCTCTCGCGGGTAATGCAGACAAATATAGACCCATATCTGGCCGGGCGAAATTCTCCCAAGCATTCTGTAACCATTTTAGGGAAGACCATTTAACGTGCAAGTCTGAGAAAAGACGGCGGGTTTGGGGGGGGGGGGGGCAGACGGGGGCAGGAGGGAGACGGGATGGGCTGGCAGGCGGGCGGGCAGCAAGCGTGCTCACTCAGAGGCGGAGGTGGGCGCTGCTAACTGAAGTGACATCACAGGTGGGGCCGTAATGTGCCTGTAGACTGCAGCCCGGATGGAGAGAGAGGCCGTGGGGATGCAGCAGAAGGCAGAGATTCCCTCGTGATATGGGGTAAGAATAGCATTCGATGTTCTGTGGACGCGTCTGTCTCCTGCAGCTGGCACCCCCCCTCCGCTAGCCGGCCCTCTCTCTCCATATCTGCATCTTCCGCCCCAGGCGGGTGCCCAGGCTGGCCGATTGCTGACATCCAGGGGCCAATTCCTGGGCGGAGCGTGGTTGGCTGTGGAGCACACGGTGGCTGATGCTGGCGTGCGTGTCAGTCTGACAGCACTCCGCTGTGTGTCACTCCATGGTTAGTGGTACACTTAGGTTTTTTTTTTGGTTTCTTCTTCTGCTATCTTTCTGGAGGGCTGTTATCAAATGGCTGTTATACGGCATAAAAAGGGTAAGTCTCTCACTGTGCGTTTGAGCTGGCGAGTTTGATAAGTTAACCTTACAGAGTTTAGTTCACCTTCTCGTGTTTAGTGGTTTTTGGGGAACTTGTGTGTGAGCAAGATTTGAGATGGTAGATGAAAAAAGCAATAATTTCTGACTAGACATGCGTAGCCATACATGTGCCCGAACACGCATAAATGCTGCACATGGTATAACTTTTTATGCAGCATGTGAAAGCAAAAGGGACTCGGCATTGTGGCATGTGTTTCTTTCTTAATTAGAGAGTGCTAAGTGGGACGTGTGTGTGCATGTGCGTGGCAGAGACTGAGTTAGAATGGAGGCTGTGTGACTATTGCCAGGCGAGGAGCCCTGGCTTGCTGGGTGGGGGAAGCTCGTGTCTGGTCTTGTGTACTGAGCTCCCGACTAGGGAGAGGCCTGGCAGGCCCACGCCCAGCTCGGCCCGGCCCTCATCCTGTGCCCTGGCACCACTGCCGCTTCACACCTAGAAAATTGCATTGGCCGCGCTAGCTACTAATTTTGTTGAATGACGCATTGATCAGTGGGGCCTGGCAGTGGGTGTGTCCGCTCGGGGAAGCCATGGTAACCTACTCGAACCCTTCCAAGAAACTTAACTGTGCGGCTAAAGCGGAAAAGAAGTTCACTACGCCCAAATTCTTAACTGCAACACCCCGCCGGAGACATTCAAAAAAGGACAAGACCAAAAAAAACTCACCAAGAGGAAGCCTAAAAATGGATTCTATGGAAACTAAAATTTTTGCTTCACATTTTCTGTGGCATATGTGAAATGGTTTTCTTTTCTTTTGCAATCAGTTGTGCCAAAATACAAGAAGAATATGTAGTGTGATATATCCATCCAACCATCCATCCAATGTGACATGTAAATATATCCATATTGTGTAATATATATCATGCACTGGTATGTCTCTGATTTTTCTCATGGGAGTTTTGTGATTCTGTCCCCTTTGCCTCAAAGCCCATTGCATCATTTCCTTGTTTTATTCTGAATGAAATTTCATCACCACAGCCACAGGGAGAAATTAGATTTAGGGACTTTTTCTGTCCTTCAGCCGACATTTTGAGATGCTGACATCATTTCCTGTGGACATCTCATAATGAGTGCTGGACGTGGTTTCCTCTGCAGCTCGCTGACTCGTCTGCTACCAGCTTCCTGTTTTGTCTTCTGCTGTGCCCGTTCGCACATCCTCTCGATTATGTTGCCGAAACTGGAAATTAATATCTGGTGTATATCTTTAATAACTTGGTAGCTTTTATTAGTCTTTCTTATACTTCCTACTTATCAGGTGTTTTCAGCTTAAAAAAAAATTAAAAAATCACAAACATTGTGTCACGCATAGTGACATGACATAAAGTGTTTGTCTCATGTTTGAATATGTGTTCCAGACGGCGTACAGGGTTTGGCCTTCTGTGTGTGTGGTTTGTGTGACAGCACGCACTCTCCTGTGTGAGGGCACCCCCCTCCCCTCCATACAGGAAAATGGGGCGTGATGAGGAATCATACAAACATTTTGTTTTACAAAAGGCCCAATCTGGACACAATGAGCCATTATGCTGTTAATTTCACATCCCCTTATGTTTGGGTGGATGGTGTTAAATGACCACATTGTCTTCTGGGCTCTCAGGTGACCCCGGAGCAGCTTGTCCTGCTAGTAGAGCTTCTGCTGGATGAGCCTGATCTGTCCCTGCCGGCGCTGCGCGCTCTGGAGAGGACCTACCGCCTGCAGGAGAGGGACGCCGAGGTGAGGCATCACATGAGTCACGCCACAGGACGAGTGACCCCACCCCTGAGCGCCTCGCCCAGCCCTCTGAGATTACTCCTCCTACCGCACTGACCTACAGCCCTGTCGATAACAGTCCGTTTGGGTCCGAATCATAACTTTAACATCGGTTACATGTTTTGGCTGCCTGGCAACAAGAACTTTAACTGTTATTATTTATATCTGTAAATTGTGTCCATAAAATCGGGGTATTTAGAAGAAGCTATAGTGGAAGCAGCCTGAGGAATCAGAGGTGGTGTGTGTATCAGGGTGATGGGGATCCATCCTGTGTGTTTCGTGATGCCTAATGAATCAGGGCCATTGTCTCCTCGGGCTGTATCTGTGTGAAGAATGCAGCAGTGGGGTAGTTGGGGGGGGGGGGGGGGGGGGGGTTGTGAACGGAACAACCTGCTTTTCATAACCTCTAAATCCCCCTCCACTGACATGTTTTCTTTAGGCTTTTGAGCGAAACGGCCATCTTTCTTTTGCTGTGAATTATCACCGTGATTGCGCTCAGCCCTCCTCTGTCCCCAAGGCCCTTTTTCCAGGGACCTCCAGAGAGTGGCTTCTCATTGTGCTAATGGAGCACAGGATGCTTCTCATTTGGCATGTGCCCGAAACCTGTAAAGAGGCCCAGTCTCGCAGTACTAAAAACAATATGCCTGCGTGATCAGGTCTTAGTCACATAGTTCCCTTCATGTAGTCAGCTGCGTGCGTTTTCTGTTTGCTAAATGAATCTGTGTTAGAGATCTTTGGAGCCAATTCCAATCCGGCATCCGTCCATCACATCTAGTGGCTTTTCTCTTGTGGAAGACTGGTGGATTGAAACTGAGAGCAAAGGAGACAACAGGAAATACTCTTTATTCAGAAATGGGAATGGCATGTGCATGCACACACACACACATAGACACACAAGCGCATACAGGCACGCATTCGCACACGTATACACTGCCAAGGAGAGCTGACTCATGTCCAGTGCTTTATGTATAACAGTTGTCGTTTTGCTTAGATAACATTGACCCTCTGTGTTATATTTAAGGTCCTTCCCGTTCTCTCTTTTTTCAACCTCAGGCTTATTTTAAACCATCCTAAATGTAAATATTTGTATTGTACTTTGGTTGAGCCAGGAGAAATGAATCATCTGTTATGTTTTGGGGATGTTGAGATTTTGCTGAGTTGCAGGTGACCCATTTGGGTCAGTTTGTGGGTAAGAATGAGCATGTGGTCCGTCTTTAGTGTTGATGTCTGATGTAGTACAATAAACCTTGGATTTTGTCAGATAACAGTGTATAACGATAGAAGATGTTTCTGTTCCAAAAATGCAAAACCACAATCAAAAAAAGGTTCTTTTATATGGAAAACGTTCCGTTTAAAGAAGAAAAAAGCTTCTCTCTCCAGATGTCTTTAGTCACATCCGTTGTGCATATTCTGTTAGTGTAAAGGAGTTCACAATTGTCAAGGCTAATAAACTCTTTTTTCTTTCCTTTTACTGGGAGCACTGGGAAGTCTCCTGGTTTCTGGTAAATCTTTGTGAATGTTCTGAAGATCACTCTCACAATGTAAAGCGTGAATAAGATGGAAATGGCATCCTAGTTAAAAAGTGTAAATAAAGTGCTACTTATCCAAAGGAAATGTATCTGAAAGTAATGAGGCTGTTATGAGGCGCGGTGAGGTGGGGTGGGGTGGGGGGCGGGGCGTCGCCACCTTTTATGTGCCCCTCCTTCCCCGGCATGCCCCGCCCCACGCTCTGGTTGCTCGAGAAACCGCTCAGTGACTAAAGACATGGCATCTTTTATTGGGCCATCCCTCACACAGGTGTCCACACAAAAACAGCAGGGCCCACTGCCCCCCCCGCTCCCCGCCTGGTCTCCATGACGGCTCGGCCTTTATTGGCAGAGTCCTCTTTAACCCTTAAGTGTGGTCTTCACCATTACATGGAGGGAGCAGGAAGTCGTGGGCCGTCCTCAGCGCTGCTGAGAGATGCCTCGTGTCGTCTCCTGTCTGGGTGTGGGGGGAACGTCACCCAGCGAGACAGACCAAGAGAGAAGCAAGCAGCCAAGGGGTACTCTTGAGAACTTTCTAGTCTGTTTCCCACTGATTTAGGTTTAGAGGGGCTATGGTGAAGTTGGAGGTCTTTTTGTTTGTTTTGATGGAGCGCATGGCACTGCAGTCTGTGCTGTTCCTACTGGCCCTTCCAACAGGACACTGGCTCCACAGCTCCCTTCCCATTTAATTGTTTGAATCGTGTTAACTGATGTGTGGCGTCATGTAGACAGACATTTAGCTGCAACAGAGTATCTTTGTAAACACTGTGCTAGTGAGGGGGCTAAGTCCCCCCACTCCCCTCCGAGGATATCAGGATGCCAGCCAGACAGCATGTTCTGTAGTAGTCTCTATGAAAAATGCCAGCGGGGGGGGGGGTCGCAGCCGCGATGCTGTGTGCATAAGCGAAGCACCTATTTCTGCTTCGCGCCAGAGCAAAATTACACCCTCAAGCTGCCTTGAAAGGAAGTGTTTGATAAGCAAATAAATAAATAACGAGCCATGCTAATGATGTAATAATGAGTTGCTGGAGCAGACCAGGCCAGAGCCTGTGTGAAAATACAGGCAGGGGAGCATTTAACGGGGCTGAGCCTCTCACCTGTTACTGTACAGGTGCAGCGTGATGAAAAATTCATGCTGCCATTGTGCTGCTGAATAACCCAATTTACTGGCTTAGAAAATAGACCCTACAAACATGCCAGGTTAAATGGAAGCCTGGCATCTTAAAAATTGCACGCAGGCTACCAGCTTGGCCCGATTAGCCCCCCAACGCCAGCTACCCAAGCAGAGCCATGCGCTGAATATCTACCGAGTGACAGTTGTGATCCTGTGGCAGTTTGTTTTTACAGTGGCAGTAAGGGGAAACTGCAGCTCTCTCTTTTCAGTATTCCGCAGGTAGCATCGCGGCACTGCGTCAGCAGCGGGCCCCGCGGCAGGTGCCCTCTTACACATGAGGTCTAGAGCAGGGCCCGGGAGTTTAGAGCCCACTGTCGGTCTGGTGCTGGTGGTGCCAAAGGGAGGCATGGAGGAGCACAGAGCCTGCCTGTGATCTCACCGAGTCCTGCACTAACAGTGCTCCTATTGATGGTCTGCAGGACACACAGGCATGCCTTAAAGAGCCAGACCCTTTACAGGAAGGGAGAACGCACCACCATGTCTTCTGTCTGGCACCACCAGCACGTTTGATTAGAAAACATTGTCCAGTGGTGAGGCAGCTCACTACCAGCTCTGCCTAGGGATCCAGATCAGATGAGTGGTCAGTTTATTGCTTTGTCCGTGTGGCCGTTAAGGTTTCATTTATCCATGGCTACCAAAATGACTGCCACCGGGACTAAGTGCAGGGAGTGGTGTTTTGCGATGGTTACATCACTCCTCAAACTAGAAATGGGATGTGGCATTCAGTACTGTGGCTCTCATTAATGAAACATTCTGTGCGATCAGAATTGCTGGTTTATTGAAGATGTTTGTCTTCCTTTCTCAGGTGAGACACCGCTGGTGTGAACTGGTAGTCAAACACAAACACAGAGCCGCATACAAGGACGTGGAACGTTTTCTGCTGCAAGATCAGGTTTGTCGATAGGGGTTCATACATTTATAAAACTAAAAGTATACGTACACAAAAAAGCAAAAAATGGCATGCACAAAAAAAAGGTCGATTTATAAAACCTACACACACACTTGCATACACACTCTTGTAAGCAATCTTCTCTTTATGAACCCCACCCTACTTATCTGGTATTGTGCGCACGTAGATCAGCCTCATATTCTTCCCTCAACATGCCCACATCCAACCATAAATGGTCAATGCAAAACACCTCATGAATATTGATGCATACAGATTACGGTATTAATGATCAATGCAAAACACCTCATGAATATTTAAGCATTCAAATCAAGCCCAATACATATTTACTTATCATGGTAACAAGTGCAAGAAAAACTTTTTTGAAATCGAGGTGCTTCTGGGTGAATGTGAACTAGAATGACATTTTGTGTGGGGGTCACAGCAATGGGGTGGCAAAACAAAATGCAGCGAGTACATTTAACGCTATGAGCAGCAAACGGGATGGGACAGACACTCCTCACTTAATGACTGAGTTCCGTTCTTACAATTAGGTGTATGGTCGAAATGGTCGATAAGCCAGGAGCCGCTTCTTACTGATATTTCAAGCATGCTGTACTGGTAGTGGGTTTCTGTCAGCCATCTTAAGATATTGTTAGAAATCTCACCACTGCACCGTTTATAAAGTTTTTGTATATTTATAAATACAGTAGTGTAGTGCATACACTGTAATGTTACTTAGCTTTGCATACTGTAAATAGGACGACTAGTGTAGTGAATACTGACTGACTGTGAGAACGAGACCAAGTCCGATAAAGGCTGATGCGAGATACGACGCTTGGCGCTGACCTACTGCTCTCGTATAGCGTACAATACCGACTGGTCGGAGAGCTGGTCGAAAGTCCGCACGATCAGTAAACAGGAAGGTTGTTAAGTGAGGAGTTTCTGTGCATGAAATGAAAAAAAAAGAAGAAAAAAAAAACTGGTCCAATCTGAAGGTGATTGCAAAAAACAATTACGACTGGTGATGGGTTGAAATTCTATTCACCACTAATAAATTTACATTTCAACAGTTGCAGTGCAAGACAGCGCTGATGAAATATTATGAGATTTGAGTCAGCTTATGTATTTTACAATTGAAAAGTTCTTATGGAATAATTATGGCTAACACAATTAAAACCTCTTTTTTCTATGATCGATGTATATGTGACGTGTGCTGTGAGGTGAAATTAGATGCGCAAGTCATGACTCACTAGCAAGAGGCATCATTGCATGTGTAATGATGCCACTCACATTGTTCCTACAATCTGGCTTCAATTCACCATCTTCACCTTGGTCGCCAATTTTCTCTAAAATGTTCGTACGCATGGGTCAAAGATTCCGTACTGAAACGCATATTCTGCCCTCAAGTTTCTTTGCGTGGGAAGTGGCACATTCCTCTTTCAGGTCCCGTTTTGTGCGTATACAACGGTTATATAAATGAGACCTGTGGTCCCTAGTGCAATTAGCAAGGATTCATTAAATTTATCGCAACAGAAGACACGCAGACAGACATTTGGCAGTGAACCTACTAAAGTTATATCAGACACCATATTTACTGCTGTAAGATGCAATTCTCTAACGTACTGCCTGAAGATACGCATAAAATCAGACATGCTCTAATACTCAGCCTACTCATGGAGACTGTATGTGCCATGGTATGAAATGTTGCCATTTCATACCCAGGGATGGGTCCTCCTGTACAACAGAGCTGTAGGGTGACATGTAAATGTGTGCGGCATGATAATAGTCAGTAAGTGGGGTGTGTTTTCCACCATAGAGCTTGGAAGTAAAGGATATTAACAGCGTACACTTCGTACATGTTCCATGGCATAAACACATATCCTGGATCTTATCTGACTCTTTCAAAGAACAGTAATTCTAACCAACAGGAACTAATGGCTGACGGTAAAAGGACCTGGACTCTCAATCTGATTATAAATCCCTTTGAAATGTCAACAGGGTGCCATGTTACATTGTACAGAGTAAGCCAATCAGAAATGGGTGAAGAACACTCAGCTTATGACTGGTTTTCCCATGGATAAATGTAAGGCAAGATGGCACATGAATGGAGTTTTGTGCAAATCTGCACACATGTATGCACCCATGTCCCTGAACACATCCTCCAGGGGCCAGCAGATGAGGTCAAATCAACAGGATGGCAAAGTTCTAATTTACACAGGCCAATTTAGGTTAAGAGGGGCTAAAATCTAAATGCAGAGGGCAGGCAGGTGATGGCAGGCAGGTGCTTGTACTGCTTCTGACTTCAGGATGAACAATGGTACAGCAGCAGGGTGGGCAGGCCGGAAGGACGTCACAGGCAGGAGGGCGGGCAGGCCAGAAGAACGTCATAGGTAGTAGAGGTACACCAACCCTGCAGATGATCACGTTTTGAGGTGTGGTGGGGCTGTGGGCTTGGGGACCACAGGACCCCCCCCCCCCCCCATCTTGATTTACATAGCCTGTGGAGTAATGGTGACACCTCAATGACCAGAATCCATCACCACTCAGGCAAAGGAAGAACAGGACTTTTCCTGTAGTAATGATCCACGAAGATGTATCAAGAGAAAGGGGCAATTGTCCGTGACTGATAGTGTTTTTGCGCACTCAGCCGATAGCCACTTCAGCTTCATAAACATGCCAAAATCTGAAAGACTAATTAAAGGACAGGGCTGCATGTAACAATGCTCTTTGATCATCTATCTCCAGCTGCACTTAGGCCACTTATCAGGGCTTATCAGGCAGCTTTTGGTGTCGTTTGGTTGTAAAAAGTCATTTAATCAGGGTTGTGATGTACACATGCCGCCTACTCATTTATAGAGTGGCTATGCATATGTTGCTTCACTGGAGTAATGCTTCTGGGTCGTCGCGTCTTCCAGGCCATGGGCGTTTACCTGTACGGGGAGCTGATGGTCCACGAGGATGCACATCAGCAAGCCCTCGCAAGGAGCTGCTTCTCTCTGGCCCAGGCGCAGATGGACCCAGCTGTGCGCAGAGTGGTGGAGGAGATGATCTACTGAGCTACTGCAGTGAGTAGCATTCAGAGAGGAACGGGTTAACTGGCCCAGTGGAACTGTGGGTGTTTCTGAGACCTAAGCTAATTCATAAGTCCTCTGCAGAACAGAAGTATTATGTCTGCCTGCTGGTGCTTATGGAAAACCGCAATGACGTCCCCCTTCTACCAGTAAATGCGGTGCATAACAGGGCAAACCTTTCAAACAGATGTGGGCCTATTTTTAAAAAATGCAGATGTGCTGATGTCGATGTACCACTTTGCCTTTTTTTTGTCCAAAGTGACACTTGCAGGAAAGTATTTCAGAGCTTTTAGAGAGCAGAATTTTACGAAATAACTCCCTTTGCAAAGATATGAGACTGGAGGCTGTAGTTCAACAGTAGCAGCGAGTGTGGAGAAACATACTAATTCAACTACATTTCAATAATACTATCATCTTGTTCATACATAAGTCATGTAGTAGTATGAAGAACCCTTTTTTTTTTTTAAAATCATGCTTCCATCCATATGACAGAATGCCATCACAGGGTTACAGGGCTAAAGCATTGTTTGTTTTGGTTTTAATGGCATCTTTACTGTCAGTGCAGTGCTCACACGTGCTGCTGTCAACCGAGCAGGACCACCTTGGGGGGGGGGGGGGGGGGAAAGGGGGGTTTTTGGAGCTTTTAAATGGGATCCTTGTTTTCTACTTTGCCCTTATTAAAAAGTCCACCCTGAAGTGACTTGGCTACATTTCTTCCTGAAATTCTTCCTGAAGGTCAGACAACTTGCTTTCCGCAGTTCCACTGAAAGACCTTCACGATGCGTATACAAAAAAGGAGGAATTTGGAACAAAATTGCCGGTGAAAGGGGTGGGCAGGGTTTTTTTTCCATGACAGACTCCCTGCAAAACAAAACATTTTTACAGGGTCGGCTCAGTGCCACTTACCCTGAAATTCTTCCAGTAAAGCAGTGTCATCAATAGCTTGAATTTGTGGACTTCCATGCACCAAGGCCCAGCGGTTCATTGGCCTTTACCTCAAAGCAGAGGGGTATACCATTGTCCTTCTCCAAAGGGTTGTTGTCATTTTTATTTGCCTAGTGTATATAGATATGTACAGGAAATGTGAAACCTTTAACTTGTATGTTCTGTTTATGTGACTGATGATGGCACTATTCTGCAAGTGCAGTACACATGCCCCATGACCACCATCTTTTACTTGTTCAGGGGGATTAGATTTAATAGGAGCTGAAATAAATATTGCTTGGGAACAGATCTGTACTAGAAGTAGCTCATTTTCAATGTATGCATTTCCCTTAGCTGCATTTGAATCCCTCCTGATTTGGGAGCGGCAGTTAATGAGGGAAATATCCCCTGTTTAGCAGTGCGTGGAGAATCGGAGGAGAGGGAGATGGGGGCACCATGGCTCTCCTTTCATGTCGGGGCTGTGTGGGTTCCTGGCGTGCTGATTTGTGACTTAAGATAAAAATCACATTGCCAGGGATTACCACATAACCACGACCTTGCCGGCTGTCATGGCAACCGGAGGCACCTTTAAAAACACCTTAAAATAAAATTTAAAAAAACCTGGTGATCCAGAAGTGCATCCCACTGCAAAAACAAAGAGAAGATGTGGCCCGTGAAGCGAGCGTCTGCTCACTGCTCCCGAGAGCGAATCCCCTCACTGCACAGGTGCAGAGCTTAGCTGATTGGTGAACAGTGATTTATTTCCTCTTTGTTCACAGTGGCTAAGTTCTGCACCTGAGGAGGGCCCACGAAAACAAGGGTTTGGGCTGGGCTCTGAGGGGCAAGGCTCCGTCTCCATGTAAATGCATCAGAAGCTATTGTTTCATTCCCTTCATTCCCGGACATACGCGATTATGACTAAATCTCACACATGCTGAGGAGCCTGATGCAGGACTCCTAACTGGGAGGTACTGGGGCAGAAGAAAAGATTTGTTCTGAGACTTGTATCAGTTTAAAATTTTAAATTTGCCTGGACAGAGGTGAAAACATTTTCTTGACATAAACCGCAATATTTTGCCGCATCTAGATGGGTTTGCTGGGTGGCATTGCACTTACTTAGCCTTTTAAATGAGCTAGCTTTTTTTCGTAAATAAACAGGCCACCATCATTCCCAGTGACCC
>JAODKL010000040.1:25195800-25205998 GCA_026780765.1 Petrocephalus schoutedeni
ACAAACCGTATGTTGCTCTACCATCCTGATCTTGGTCAGCAGAGGGCCAGCAGAAACTCAAGTGCATCAATAAACTCATTTGGATCGTAAAGACGTATTCTCTTCAACTTCAACTCTCTTCAATGTGGTGGAACTGAGTTTTGTGGTTTATTGGGGGGGGGGGGTGTTGCTTCACTAAAGACTCATTAGGATCAGCCATCACCAGTTTAGCGGATGGCAGCATGTTCACAAGCACACTTTGTAGCAAAATAGTAAGCAGAATCGATGCATACGCACATGGAATAGACACCTCACCAAGTGCAGACATCACACGTGACTCTCCAGTCAGACCAGTGGAAAATTACAGGGCAACGATGCTGCACTTTCTTCCCTATTTGCTTATTGGTTGTTTTCTAGCCCACAAACTGGACCAGGATAAGCAGATGGATGGATGGATGGTTGGTTGGTTGTTTTCTCGATTTACGTGTGCCCTGCAGTATTAAAACATTCAAATGACGCAGGGAGGAATGTAAGAAGCAGGGAAGCTCCACCGTTCACCTGGACTCTGCTGCTTCTTCATCCCCCCAGGGCATCTGAAGGCAGCGACTGATCCAGAGCAGGTGTGCAGGCCACGCCTCCTCAGGCAAATCTGTAGGCAGGAGGATATCACGTCCGTGTGCACAAACATCACGCGAGACATGGACAAGCATGCCACACACAGCTTTAAAAACAATCTGTTCAAGTTCAGGGGATAAGAGGCATAGGATGAAAACCAGCAGTCAATTGAGTAAAAGCAATATGGTAAGCGTGCAAGTCTATGTCAGGAAAGCTAGAGAGAGTGTTACATCACACGTATCACAGGCATGTGGGGCTCAGAGCTTAGGCAGCCAGCCACCCCAATCCTCCTGACGTCACAACATCAGAGTAACATACTGCTGCCCAGGGTACTGTCATGTATACAGGAAGCGCCCAATCCTCCTCCTGAAACATTTTCATACTGAATAACAGAATGTGAGAGGCAGCCATATACGCCTCCATAGTTATCAGACTTTTTTGTCTTTTTTACTAGGAAGGCAGGAGGTATGATCTTACACTTCTCGCAGAGCTACAAAGAAAGCAGGGTCCGCTAGAAAGCTCATCCATTGCACTACAATTAATTATTGAAGAGTTGCTGCATGTTAGGAATTTTAGACTGGAGGCAGGCCATGTGGTTGGCTGCCAGGACCCTACCTGTGGGACACTGCAGCAGGGCCATGAGCATGGACACAGGGGTGTTGGGGAAATAGGCCGTCAGGGGCAGCCGCTCCTGCAAAGACACGGTGCACCATCACTGCCCCCATAAGGAGCAGCACCCTCCAAGTGCTTATACGCAAATGTCACATGCTGATTGCCGTCTCTGTGCCATTATTACTGCATTTGCATACATTATTCCTGATCTTTTAACGCCCATGGAAATTAAATTCACTGGGCCCTCTGCAGGAGATCTTTTTTCAAAATTACCTCCGATTACTTTCACCTCAAAATGTTAAGATGACTGAAGCACTCCTGGTGTGTGTGTGTGTATGTGGCAGAACCACACTGGCTGTGTGAGACCACTGGGGACTGACATATCATGCAGCAGGCCATGGGGGAGGGGGGCCTGCATCACGCCCGACCTCACAGTCAGCCAGTGTCCTTTGGACCTTATAGTCAGTCAGTGTCCTTCGGGCCAGTGTCCTTTGACTGACTGCGAGGTCCAAAGGACACCAGCCCGAAGGACACTGACTGACTGTGAGATCCAAAGGATACTGACTGACTGCGAGGTCCAGTGTCCTTCGGGCCGGTGTCCTTTGGACCTCGCAGTCAGTCAGTGTCCTTTGGACCTTGTAGTCAGTCAGTGTCCTTCTGGCCAGTGTCCTTTGACTGACTGCGAGGTCCAAAGGACACTGACTGACTGTGAGGTCCAAAGGACACCAGCCCGAAGGACACTGACTGACTGTGAGGTCCAAAGGATACTGACTGACTGCGAGGTCCAGTGTCCTTTGGACCTCGCAGTCAGTCAGTGTCCTTTGGACCTCACAGTCAGTCAGTGTCCTTTGGACCTCACAGTCAGTCAGTGTCCTTCGGGCCGGTGTCCTTTGGACCTCACTGTCAGTTTCCTTCAGGCCAGCAAAGCCCAGAATCTCATCCCTGATGAGCAGCTGAATGAGCCCTTCTGAATGACACTGAAGCCTTTAGGGGTCTGTATGAAGCACCCAGCCTCAACTTTTAGATTTTGCTGCATTACAACTGGAAAATTACATGGATTTAAATTATATTTTATGATCTACCTCATTTAATCCAAGATGAAGCAGGGAGATTTTTTTTGGAAATAAATAACTGGAAATAAATATTTTAGTCAGACAATGACCTCATCCGCTCTCCACTGTCAGGTCTTCTCACTCTTTTGAAGACACTTCCCCTCAGTCCCGCTGTGGTTTGGAATTACAGACCAGATTCTATTCGCCCTTCTCTCTCGATGACTGTAGAACTGTGCAAATTAGGATTGCAACGATTCATTGAATAACTCGAATAATTCAATCATGCATTCTTTGCTTCAATGCTTCATTTAATCCACACCACTATGTACTGCTCAGTGATCACCGTGTTTCACACTGAGGATTACTACTGTCGCACAGTGTGCTTACGTTGCATTACGTGTAGGAGAGCGGTAGAAACAAAACAGTGGCGAGATTGTACAGATCAGGCAGCGATGAGCCTGTACAGATCGGGCAGCGACTAGGCTGTACGGATCGGGGCAGCAAAAAGGCTGTACGGATCGGGGCAGCGAAAAGGCTGTACGGATCGGGGCAGCGAAAAGGCTGTACGGATCGGGGCAGCGAAAAGGCTGTATGGATCGGGGCAGCGACAAGGCTGTACGGATCTGGCAGCGACAAGGCTGTACAGATCGGGTAGCGACAAGGCTGTACGGATCGGGCAGCAGCAAGGCTGTACAGATCGGGCAGCAGCAAGGCTGTACGGATCGGGTAGCAACAAGGCTGTACGGATCGGGCAACAACAAGGCTGTATTGATCGGGTAGCAACAAGGCTGTATTGATCGGGTAGCAACAAGGCTGTACAGATCAGGTAGTGACAAGGCTGTACGGATCGGGCAGCAGCAAGGCTGTACGGATCAGGCAGCGACAAGGCTGTATGGATCGGGCAGCAGCAAGGCTGTACAGATCAGGTAGCGACAAGGCTGTACGGATCGGGCAACGACAAGGCTGTATTGATCGGGTAGCAACAAGGCTGTACGGATCAGGTAGTGACAAGGCTGTACAGATCAGGTAGCAACAAGGCTGTATGGATCGGGTAGCGACAGCGACACTCCCATAGGGTCTCATTCTAAAAAATAATGCCAGAGAAATTTTTGGCAGACTTCTAAGTGATGGTGACAACGAATACTTCCAAACATTGACATTCACGGAATAGAATCACGTTCATTTTCATTGCTTCCCAAGCACTTTAACCCTTTTCCCGTGATAATTTCCCCATGTGAAATTTGCCTACCGTATAATGATGCTCTGGGGTCAGATTGACCCCAAACACAGGATAGGGGTTAAACTAGTGGTGGGCGGATCGATGCAAATATCGATAGTATCGATACCAGTTTGATGGGATCGATACTGTTCCAATTTCTCTCCTCTACACTCCCAAAAGTAGAAATCCGTGCGAACAAACACTGCTCCGTTTGCATCTTGCAGCCCACTTCGCTCCTCCTTCTCCCCCTTGCTCTGCTGTGGTTTGTTGTCGTACTGTGACGTGACTCAGTGGCGTGAGCGGACAGTGGTTGGGCTAGAGTAGCGCAGGAATATGGCAGAGAAAAAGAGGAGCCAAAGGCTGAGAATTAGGGCCAAGAGTAGTTTTTGCTTCTCTTTAGTTATTTGTACTTTATTTACTTTAATTTTCACAAATAACTATGTGCACCGTTCATAAAAGCAGATAAGTGTAATCAAAGGGAGATTTTTTTTTGTTATTGTTCTCTTGAACTTGAAAAGAGCAATTTGTTTTAAAACACTTGTTCTCCAATAATTTAGGCAGATTTCACTTTTCTAAATTTAGTTCATTATGCCAATAAAAAACATTTTTCATTTTACTAAAAACTTTTCATTTTGCTAAAAAAAGTCTGTCCTGAGTTTTAACATGCAAATAATGAACTAATTAAATGCGGAGTGCAGAAACCATCATTTGGTGGTTATGAAAATGAAATCAGATTTAGCTTAAAGATTATACATTGCTGTCCCCTACATAGTACATAAGCTGCCTCTGTAAGTAAAAAGTATTGGTATCGGTGATATTGGCACTATGTTTACTTGGTATCGGATCAGTTTAGCAGTATTGCACACCTCTACTTTAAGCGGTATGTTGATCAAATAAATTAAAAGAAAAAAAACTTTTAATACATTAGCTGTCATTTACATACTAAATGTTTTGTTTTTAGGAGCGGGTTACTGCTCCTTTTCTGTCGTTACTCTGGAGGCCTCTAAATACAAATGAGTTGTTCTCTTTGTACATTTTATGTCAAACTCCTTTCCTGGAGATTACCCTCATTTAACACACCTGATTCAACTCCTCGCAGCTCCTTCTACTAATTACCACACAGCTCTTCAGCCCAATCATTTGTGGTGGAAGAGGGAAAGAACTAAACTACACAGGGCACCGGCCCTCCAGGACTGGAGTTTGACACCCCTGTACTAGACAGTTCATAATCACACCACCATTCTAAACAACTTCATCATAACCTGACCACCATCCTTCAAAAGAACCCTCACCTTTTCCCCATTGATATGCTGCAGGCTCGAGGTTGGTTTATAGCTGAATCACTATTTTTAAAGCAGAATTACTCTGCTAAAGGGTGACTCTCCAACTCGGCCTTTGAACTCTCAGATCGATACAAGTATTCTGGAGTTTCTCAATATTTAGATGCCCTTTTTGCCCAATGTCCTGATATATCCATCATAATTCCTGTGCCGAGTAGAATCCCTTGAGAAACAAGCAGCAGCCACGCTTATCAGTAAGGATGGTGTTACCAGGGTGATCTAGTATGCTGGATTTGATTTGTATTTAAGCCAGACAGTTCAGTATAACTGGACCATGGAATATTTTGCCAAAATTTTTCAGTCCCGAACATGCCTTTTTACAACGTTTTTTTCCCTCCTACAAGGACTTTTTAAAGCCTTTTTCTGCCACTCGCCCATACTGGCCATAAAAGTGGAATACCTCGGCTACTGTGGGCCCGCGGGCAGCTTTCCCAGCTTGCCCATCTCGGCCATGGAGCTCTGCCACTGGCATCTGGGTGACCTCTCTGCTCAATGCCTTTATCACCCAGCTGTACATTTGGGAAGAGGGCCTGCGCTGGGCAGACTGTCTGCAGCACTGTCCTGCCCACTTGCTTTGTTCCGAGGGACATTTAATGCCTATGCCAAAGTTTTGGACTTCTCTGCAAATCTTGCCGTTTCCTCCCTGATCCCAGAAATTCAGAAACCCCCCTTCTTTTCATTCTGGCAGATGGTTTGAAAATGCTACTAAAGGTGTATTTAAGATTTATTGAACTCACAGACTTGGCTGCTGGTGGTTTGCGTTCAGCTCCGCTTTTCTGGTGATAAAGTTTCCAGTGATAAAAACAATAAAGCAAAGAATTCACTGAGCTGTGCAGTCAGAGGGGTGTAACAACCCGTTTAAATACATCAAACATTTCAGGCATTTAGAAAATATATTTTAAAAGCCCATGGTGTTGAAGACTGTTGATGGGCACCTTGGGGCTGGGAAGCAAAGTTTAAAGAGGCATGTGGACAGACAGAAACCGCCAGGGTGACCCCTGTGGCCGACCACAAGGCTCGTGGTGCAACTCCACTGTCCCACATCACCAGGCTTCACAGAGAAGCTTCAAGCCAGGGCCAAACAGATAATGTGGTGCCATCTAGTGCTCATTTTGTGTTAAATATGAGTTACAAGAAGCAAATAAACCATCTGTGAACATGGAACATAAAAAAGACAATTTGTCTTTGGTATATTTGTCACTCACTCTTTCATTCATATGTCTTATGCTCCCCCCCACCCCCCAAAACCTCAGCAAAGGAGCCACAGACTCTTCACACTTTGCAAGCAGCAGAACCAGGCGTCAACTCAGGGGGAAAAAACATGATATCAATCAGCACATTATAATGTTTTAAGGCGTGCAAGAAAACAGTGAGGTTATTATCATGGTGCGGACAGTGGGCCGTGCTATGTGCAAAGCTCTGTTTGAAAAGGGGGTGTGAGACAAGGACCTGCATGTAGAAATATGCTTGAAGGTAGGATTCTGCCATACATCTTCCAATACAAAGGCTGTGGACAGGCTTTAAAATGACAGCTGCGGTTTCATACATAGAAATATGAACATAACTTGGATTATTACACGTAAAGATGAAAAATGTACTGTAATGTTAAAATTACAGGGTGGGTTCAGATTTTACACATAAAAATGGGCAGGTGGTCGTCTCACATGACGCCACTTGCATAAAGCATGTGTAAAAGACCTGAGTTTTCTACAGGCTGAATCTGACATGCAGAAACAGGAAGCTGAGGAGCCCTTAGAGCTAGAAGGGGGACATAAAAGCGGCCTTGTGCAGGCTAGTTGGCATTTATGGTGCGTACCTGCAGCTCCACCTGTCCCCACGCTTGGAGGAAGCAGTGTGTGAAGGCTTGGAGGAGACAGCGGAGGGCCTGGCTCCCAGAAGCCCCCAGCAACGCCGCCCTAGGATAGTCACACAACAGCAGCCTATCATGAAGAGCGATTATGCAAATAACCTCGTGATAAGCAGTCAATCAATGACAATGGTAAATGAGCGACCAATCACATGGCCGCTTAATGCTCCAACCCAGTGGCTAATATAACTCCGTGCAGGCCACTCATCCGCACTCACACCAGAGTGTACTTAACTGGGGTCATGGATAAATGGCAGGTACACCAAGCCTCCTCAGAACATCTCGAGAAGAAAATGGTATGTTAGGCATCTGTCCCAGATGAATTATGTTTTCTTAAGAGGAAGCTACATACGTTCATTGTGGTGCAGCAGCAAGCCTGACAATCCTGAAGAGATACCGTGAAGCAGACAAGCTCAACACAGACACAGATTGTCTCTCCATATGCCGTCACGGCAGCTGAAGAATTCGGGTTCATCCTGAGGTGACTGAAATCGTCTGCAGCATGAAGTGAACCGGTAAACCCAGAGACCAGAAAATACCTACTCTCCCCAGACGGATGATGACCAATCAGATTACAGAATATCAGACAGGCGATTACTGGTCAACAGGTCATCACTCTGCCCTGTTCCAGGTCAAGGAGGAAACACAGGCAAGATGCACACTGAACAAGTAAAAAATGCCCAAACCAGCGATGTACCATTAACAAGCAATTTACTACAAAAAAAATACAATAAAGTAAGACAGTGGGCAAGCAAAAAGAGAACCCTAAAAAGAAATTAAAGCACAACAAAAAGGGAGAAGCGTATTCAAAGAATAACAACAAAACAGTCCTTTTAGTCCTCAACAGCTCCCTGTGGATCATGAAGGGAACATAAAAAGCAGGTATTATTTGTCCTTAACGCCTTGGTTTGTAAGGGCAGGTCGGGGGGAGGGGGGGGGGGGGTTGCAGGGAAGGAATAAGGGTGGAGTGGCAAAAAGAGCACACTAAAATGCAGCCCCACTGTTTAAGAAGGAGAAGCAGAGAACCCCCCAGCAGCCTTCAGGATGCGTCTCTGAGAGCTCCTATAAAATGCTGCCTGGGAGAGACATGCATCACTGGACAGTGAGGGCTGCTTCCAGCTGCTCGCCAATAGGACGGGCATGCATTTCTGCATTTCAGACCAGGGGCACGACAAAAGGCGGAGATGGCCTAAAATCCCAGGATATAATTAGAGCGCAGCTGCAGAGCCGAGGAGCCATGGGCAGAAGCTGGAGCCGCCTGCAGACCTGTCGCCGGCCAAAACTGGGACGAGGTCAGAGCATGTGGACAAGGAGGCTTCTAGCCTCACGTCCTCCTGGTGGGCTGGGCCAGGGCCTTGCAGGACACACTGTCATGACCCTCCATCTTCTCAAACTTTTCAGCCGTGAATATGTGAGCCGAAAATCATTTTCAAGAAGCACTCACCTGAAAATATCATTGACCACGAGGAAGACAGGACAGCAGAGGGCCGAGGCTCTCGGCTGAAAGGAGAGAGAGAGAGAGAGAGAGAGAGAGAGAGAGAGAATTTGTTGGATTTTAAAAAAGCAACTGAAAGCAGCCCTAGTGCTGCCATTTATCTACTGTTGTCTTTCTTCTGGGTTTACTATGTACAGCAGAACCCCCAGTGATAAAGAGGGCATACTCAATGACCACCTGCTGATATGCTGGGATTGCATGACATGTAGGTTCAGTTTGTTTAAAAAGAAACTACACATAAAGCTCAGTCCAAAATGCATAAGTGTCCCCAGTTCTACATACATGCTGAATACTGTGGATGTGTATACACTAGAAGGCAGCAGACAGATAGTGTGACAGTTTTAAAACCAACAAGAGGGCAAGAAGCTGAAAATGTAAGCAAGGTAACATATCCTCAATTGTAGCAGGACAGCTATCCCACTGCACAATTAAAATTTAAAAAGCAATTTTTCAAAGTTAGTTAATTCAGACAAACAAGTAACAACCACAGAACAGTGCTACAGTATACGGACTGAGTTACGGAAATCCAAATCGGAAAGTGACAAAATGAAACACGAGCAAGTCAACTCCAGGTGTCTTTGAACACTACAGTGTGAATCATTGTTTCACCCAGACCTAAATTGAGATATTCCATTGATAAGAAAGCATGCGGGTTGCAGAATGTCCAGCATGGCTTCACATGCACACAGTGCAAAGCCAGCGACCACCTTTCCACAAAATGCTGAAAGCCATAGGATTCATAATCCGTCAAAGCACCTCGTGAGAGTCCAACACCGTTGTTGCTATGGGGACCCTGATAGTCACACTGCCTCACAGAGACATCGCTGATCACCCTACATGCTAACTGGCGGTATCAGCCACATGTGCTGAGGCCATCTTGTGCTCTGCACATGGCTCTGGGGGGCAGGGTGTATGCGTGGGCTCCATTAGTCTATTAATGTCCTCCAATATTCTCTTGAATATTGTTATTGCTATTAACAATATTAGTGGGCCACACAGTCTTTACACTCCACGTTGTATGAAAGACGAGCAAACTGTGAGAACAACTATTTGTATTTAGAGGCCTCCGGAGAAACGACTGAAAAGGAGCAGTAACCCGCGGTAACCACTAGATGTCAGCATTATACCACGGTAACACGATTAATGGCTGGCAACACAGATGCCTCATTATAAGGAGGATAAGTCTAATAATTTTGCAGACAAATATTCAAAGTTCAAAGGTTTCTTTCCATAATATTTCTGCACTGCAGCGTGACACATGTTTTACATCTAAAACACACAGAATTTCCCATAGTAAAGATCAACAGCTGTCTTAAGAGTACTGTACACATTAGGCTAGGGTTATACACCCAGCAGTGTTTCTAATTAATCTCACTCCTCCTTCTCAGCCCTTGGATGAGTGAGGAGGGCCCCACCTCGTGTGCCACTCTCCTTCAGCATCCGACAGCAGTGGGCCCTCATCTGGCTAGCAGAGAGGCTGCTGGGAAAGAGGTCTAATGCCCCGCCCACCCCCAAGCCATTAAGCAGACAACTGGCACCCCACCTGAACAAACGGCAATTCCAGATAGCGCTTTGACCCCTCTAGGGTTCCAGCTAGGCAGTGCTTGCCAAAAAAAAAAATCTTAATTTGTTGACCCAATAAAAAAATAACAAAAAATATTTATAAAAGTGCCATGCAGTGTAATATACCCCCACCCTGGGCAGAAAAGAGAAGGGGGTGGGGTTTCGGAGGGGTTTTACTAAGCACGCGCTGTGCTGCATGGAATTATGGGCGCAGGATGCAGCGGGGTAAAGCCCAATATGACTTTATGGCGCCTCTCTAAGCCAGAAGCTTGATGACTCACACCAGAGAGGAAAGCTACATCATTTAACATGGTTGTGGGTGCAATCGAAGGCACAGTTTAAAATTAAAAAGCGAGTATAAGCAAGTGCTTTGGTAGGGAGCCATTACCTAGCTACGAGCAACATTACAGATCAATCCAAATCTTGGGAGGAGACGGGGGGGGGGGGGGGGGGGGT
>JAODKL010000040.1:25220622-25263714 GCA_026780765.1 Petrocephalus schoutedeni
CCCATTGCTTCCGGGATAGGCTCCGGACCCCCCGCGACCCTGTACAGGATAAGCGGGTTGGAAGATGGATGGATGGAATCTCAGCGAGTGCACAACATTTCATGACCACAGTATTTGCCCACCGGTCCATTAAGTGCTTAACAGATGTAAATGTAGATGCCAGCATCCCAGTGGAGGAAGACCTGAGGAAAGCATGATGCACAGACCCACGGTCACGCTCTGACTCTAACGAGGCCCTTATGAATCACACAGCTGGCTGGAGCACCGGGGGCCAGCGGTCAGAGCGCAGTGTGCAGACAGCCATGCGAATGGCGCACTGCAGGAATGCAGGGGGTGCGGCTTGTCCAGGAGGGACATGTGGGGGTAAGGTAAAACACAATAACCTTTGAGATACCTTCACCGCACCCCTACCAGCAGTCATGTCCGGCTATGCAAGACATTGGGGAAAACGCTTACAAGCCCCCCCACCAAGCCCCTAGTTCCTGCAAGCGTTATCTATACCAAACAAGCAAGGAAATTGATATAAACCTGAATACTTGTTATCTCGAGGCCACAATAATGCCAAAAGTGCTAGTTTCTAACAAGAAAGATGCTATCCTAATCTATAGATCTCCATCGCCGTCAAGTCGCCGAAAATGATGCAAATAGAGAGGAATGATTATGTCCTGGCAGCTCAGCCATCGCACGGACTGAATTAAACGCCTGACGACTGAAATCTCATTTTTCTTTTCCACATGCCAAGGCCTGAGTCAACTGCACTGGTGGGGTAAGTCAAGCGGGGCGGAATAAAGGCCCCCTTTCAAGATAAACGGGGGGCGGCGGGTAGGACAGCACATGCTAACATTGCCTTCTCGCAGAACCCCCGGCCTCATTCGTTACACACGATCCGGCAGTCCTTTGGGTTAGTGCTGCCAGTCCCCCGGCGGCCATTAGCTTGCTAACTCGCGCCCGTGCTGCTGCCAGCTGCCCGCCTCCCCTGTAGCACAGAGCGGCTCCTGTTCACGGCCCTGTTAGCTGCGGCCCCAGCTGAACACTCGCCCAGTAGCTCTTGTCAGACTCTCGCTCTGCTGCCCCAATTATACAGCCAACCTGCAGATCATATTAGAGGCACACACTGCAGAGTTTAAAGCCACAGATTCAGGCTCACAGATGACGGGTGTCTCGGACTCTTTCTGCAAAAGCTCCTCGACGTGACCGGTTAGGGAGCGGAAGAGAGGGACTTGGGAAGCAGTCGGCTGGCCCTGAGCTCCCCGGGGAGCCCTTAAGCACATTCTGCAGGACTCACAGCCGCTCGCAGCTCTCCCAGGACCAGCCGGAGGAAAGCCCTCAGCTCGCCGAGGTGAAGGGCCACGTCGTGCTGGGCCATGGGGCTCAGAGTCTGGCCCCACTCTACCACCTTGCCCATCCAGAAATCCACGAGCCGCTTAGGAAAAGGACCAGGGTGGCTCATGGCTTCAGGCCCATCCAAGGTCTGGGGACCACTCCCTACAAGACAGACACAGGGTGGAATTCAGACACATGCTGGGGGGAGAGTAAGGGGGGCTGATGAAATTCCTTTCGTGTGTCCTGCTGATTTGTGTGGAAAATGTTTCCAAAAACAAAACGGGGGTGGGAAAAAAAATCTGATAATGAATCTTTTGTGCACAGGCTGAATTGACAGAGTGGTAGTCAGAAAATTACAGTTAAATGTGCAGTCCAGCTGGGGCTCAAATTTTTACCATCTGAATTTGTCATCACCCAGTATTTCATTAGTAGGGCTGTTAAAAAAAAAAAAAGTGTTCATCTACAGCGCTGAGCCCAGTAATAAAGCCCCCGGACTCCGATTGAACTTTTAGCACCTCCTTATTCTCAGCACAAAAGTATTTCTGACAAATTAACGTCATTAAGCAAAAAACACCACTCCGCAACAAGTCCTATCACCTTGGGTTTTAGTTCGAAATGACTAACAGATACTTTTCTCTCTCGCTTTCAAAAACAAAAAAGAGGATTTACATTAAAAAGAAAACTTAAGTGAAGGGGAAATTGCCCAGTGAGAAAAGCTTTCTAACAGATTCCCAGCCTTGTGGGGTGGAGCAGCCAAAGTCGTAAGTCTCACCACACTTTTTTCCCTCCCTAGTTATTTACAGATCTTAGAAGACAAGTACAACGCTTTCTTAATTACCTTGTTGCTAAAGAGCCATTTCATGTCTTTCCATCATCGCAGCAGGAAGGCTGTGCAAGTCTTAGAGTAGAAATGTAGACTTCTCTCTACAAATGTCAAATCCTGCAAAGAACAAACAGCCCATCATTGTCAACTGTGACAGTAACACGGTTCTACCATGCCACACCTCCCAACTCCGCTGTAGCAGAACACGGGGTGATGACAGGAACGGACACCATCAACATTAGAAAGTAAAATGGGGGAAAGAACCGATTCTCAGGTATACTGAGCTTATACTGGAAAATCACATGAAGATTTCCATCCATCTTCTCAGGTGGGTACCAGGCAACATATAGCTGGGCAACACCCTGAACAAGGTACCAACCCCACACACACAAACACACACACACACAAAAAGCAATTTGGTGTTGTCGGACAGCCTAAATGCATGTCTACGGACTGAAAGACTAAGCCAGAGGAAGCCTGGAGGAAACCCACAAGGACAACATGCAAAACATGAAGATTTAAATAATAAAAATATATAGTAATCTAAGAGAGAAAGATTATTTTCTTTATGAAGTGCAGACCATTATAATCCCTTAAAGTGCCAAAATCCATTACTGCCATGTTTTCATTGAAACGGTCACTTTTTCCAATGAATACATGGCTTGTATTTGGCAAAGCTGACGACATGAAATAAGAAACTGGATGTCAAATTTATATCTATAAATAATATCTGTGTACCATTCAGAATTCGGCCAATCTATTCTAACATCTTTATACACTCTTTATGAAGATGCTATGATTGCCCAACAATAGCAAAGCTTACTTGGAATAGCAACATTGTACAAAAAAAATATGGTGGGTCATTCAATTTTAACTCCAGAATAGCCTTCGTATAGCCAAGTGGCTCAGTGGGCTATGCCAAGGTCGCCAGTCCCAGCCTGGCTTCGGCAGAATGATTACATGTCTGTGGCTCCATGGGTGCCACTCCAGGTAGCTGCTCTTCGCTACCAAGCTTGCTCTCAGCTACATACGAGTCTGTGTCATAGAGAGCAAGATGGAGTAGGTGAAAAGTGAATTTCCCTATGGGAATCAATTAAAAGCAAACTACAAAAAGTGACCTGAAAGCAGATTTTTCTTTTAATTGAGGCACAGTGCCTTTTCTACACTGTGGGTAGCAAAAATAATTATATATGTATTATGTATTATTATATATTTTTTCCTATTTAATTGTAACTTCTAATTTTAAAGCTAATTCACTCAGTTATAGTTCATTGGACATCTGAAAAGAAAGAGCACTTCTACATGATATTGCCACATTAAGGTTTTAAGTTTCTTTTACTATATTAGGTTAAGCAAAGAACAGCAGAGAGCTTGGAAGAACAAGTCAATTTTTATAATGAAATTCATATGTATATATACTATTTCTACATAAAACATTCACCTGTTATTTGATCCCCTTTGTGATATATGCACCCCAAGTGCAAACATTTTGAAGCTTTTCATATGCTTTTAACAAGTTCCACCAAAAAGCAGGATGAAAAAACTTTTGGCAAATTGTTGAATTAAAATGGAATTACCCAACATGAAACTTGAATATCCATGCTCACACAGGCTCAAATCTAAAGGGCAACACAATGTTGACAACGGATTTTGAGACGTCTTTGAGACATGTGAGATGGCAGTTGATGACACATGGCAGTCCCCATAATAACAGCTAACTAAATGTCAAAATAAAGCCTTGTCTTGCTGCAGTAGGGTGTAGTCTGAGTATAACTCCAAAATGCACCCTTCACTTGGGCATAGAGAAATACCATGCACACAGAGTGGCCACCAGAAGCGGCATCTTGCATTCTCTCTTCACTTCTACAGATATCAATTAAACATAAATCTGCGCCAGCCCACACTTCAATTTTGTACATAAAATCATAGATCATTATTTCATTACTTTTCTTGAAAGTCCACATTTGGTCATTAAACTCAAACGTCAAATAAGTCATTTCATCTTTGTGATTTAACAGACAATAGAGATGAAACGATTGGCTAGCTTTTCCTAAAACTTCCCCTTTCTCCAAAACATGTCAACACCTTATTGGCACCATTATAGACACAGCACAATTTCTGATACAAAGCTTTCCATTAAACCTCAATTAACACAGAAAGAAGGGGGCACTAAAATATACATTTGGCACCCAAATTATTTTTCTGCTTTTCAATGCACCCCAGTACAGTTCCCTCAGTCGGCAACACACTGCTGCTCTTAATTAACACGCAGGACGGATGTAACTGGAACCCCTTGATTTTCCCTAATAGTGCTTACATCATCTTTGCCCCTTTCCTGGCCGTCTGTGGGATTGATGGGGTGCAGCGGCTGAAATAAACAAATAAATAAGCCCCACAGCATGACAAATCTGTGGTTTGCTACATTACAGCTAATAAGAACGCTTTCCTTCATGCCACACCCCTGATTGCAAAGCATCACATTGCCTGAAATATGCCCCTCAGAACATATGGGCCTTGTTCTCTGTACACGAACCTGATTGCATCATCTGTCAGCAGGGGAAAAAGAAACCGACATCACGTTCAAATTTTTGACTGCGCTGATTTAAGGGAGTATTTAATACCCCCTTTGATCATCTTAAAATGTGCGTTAAAAAGCATGGATTGCACAAGATGGACCACACCACATATTTCAGCACAGGCAACTTTTGAAAGAAATTTATATATACAAATTTGACCACATAACACTTTCCCAACAGCTTTTTTTTCCCGTCTTTGATAAATTTACCAAACAGCACAATTTGTAGTATTTCAACAAGCGTGACATTTTTATTACATTAATAATTAGGTCCAATCTATTGCTCCGTTACTGCAATTTAGAGAGGTGTAAGACAGACGTTTATTTCAATGCGCTACAAATTAACTAGGGAAGTCATCTAGCTGGCCAAGAAAGTGAAAAGAAGCAAACATAGATCGGGTATAGATATATTACCAATAGAATTAAACGAGAGAACAGAGGTTTACTCGGATATTGGTCCACTGTTTGTAAATCATGTTTTTAAATCCTAAGTACGGAACAAAACAAAACTTCATATCCAGTCCTTATTGACCCTCGCTAATATTATACAGTGTTCAGGACTTGGATTTTATGTTTTTGAACCCTTCCTTTTAGACTAATGCTGTGCAATTAATAGTATTATTATTTCGATTTCAGCTCCAAACCATCACAAAAACAATGCAAATCGACAAAAAACAATTACTGTTAAAACAATTTTGCTGCATTATGCTCTGCAAGTATACTCTTATTTTGTCTTGCGTTCTGAATGATGTGCGCACGTGCACTTCCAGTGCGAGTAAAGATGGCAGAAGGAGGAGAGGAGCAGCAGCAGCATTTATTCAGAAAGAAAAGTAAAGTAAGTTCACTAATGCGGGAACAATTTGATTTTGAAGACACATGGACCAAAAATATGTGCAAGCTTTGCTCCTTGGTGGTGTCTGCACCATTCAGCAACACGGCTAAATTCTTTAACCACCTAAAATTCAAACACAGAGTGATTTCTGACCAACTACTATAGAAACGGATCAGGCAAAGTAGCAGTACGACGTCCTTTGCAACACAGTCATCAATGAAACACGCACTCTATAGTGCAGCTTATTTTGTAATTTATATTTTTCATATTTTACTTATATTTTTTGTATTTTATTAAAAATTTGGTTTTTTTAAACGACACTACATTGGTTTTATTAACTGCACTACATTGCTGATCTTATTTACTTGTCTTTACTATTTTATACAATATTTGAATATTATACTTTCAGTTATTTTAAGGGAAAGTTGAACAGGAAGGTATCAATGAAAATGTCATGTTTGCGGTTCTCTATGTGCAATAAATGCAATGTGTTTCCAGAGTCAACGAGCAAGATGAGTAATTGTGATTTCAATACTGACCAAAACAATCGTGATTATGATTTTTTTCCATAAATCGAGCAGCCCTATTTTAGGTGTGCGCTTAGAAGAATTTTTTCTAGAGTGATCCTTGATCATGACTTACTTCATGTAACATGATCCCTCTTTCCCAATTCACACACACACACACAAAAAAGTTTCCAATTATGAGTTAAAAAGTGAAATCTGACACGCCACAGTCCTGCAGAACTGGGTGTAAATGTTGAGAACATGACATCACAACAGAAACAGCTGCCAGACCAGATCCTTCCATAACCATACTTTTAAAACCTCCAGGAATTAAAGCATATTGGGGGGGGGGACACTTATGCCTACTATGAAATAGATTTACATCTTTTCAGGGTATCCATAAAGGAAAGAAATTCCACTGAAATTAAAATATGCTGATTTTCAAGTTAACCATTTAGGGAATTTACAGCTAAAAATGCTTAATTCATGCTGCCAAATGGTAGAGTGGTATTTTATGTTTCCTTTCCTGATGCATGGATCATGAGTCATGACTGACATTTGGCAACTTTGTACACTTTAAAGGAAACATTTTGCCATGACCAAGAATTTTTTAACTTTTATAGCATCAGGGCATACATGGAAAATTAAGAGTTTTAAAACAGCAAGAGGTAGAGGACTGTCTTAAATGTAAATATGAGGATATGGGAATGTTAAATCAGACACCAATATGCAAAGGACAATAATAATATCGTCCTTGTTTTTGACAATTTCCAAAGCAAATACATTTCACTCACGTCTACATGTGTGCTTTGTATACTACTAACAACAGGAGGAACAGAATTATAAAAAATAAATACCCATCTCTGTGCTCCATGTACATGATTTCTTTTGTAAATCGAGACCATTATCTGGTGATTAACAAATCTCCTTTCAACCCAAATTTTAGAGAAAAAAAAAACAGTAAAAAAGAAGGACACCAAAATCTCTTTATGGCAGTTTTTTCTACCTATTCTCTCAAGGAGATGAGACTTGGTCTGCAATACTTGGTTTAAAATTACACTGGAGCAATACATCTGGGGAAAAAAGAATCATATACATACATTTAATGCGCATGTCAATGCTAGTGCTTCACTGGTGAAATCATGCAAGTACAATAATTTACGTTTTCATATATATATATACGTATATTGCATATACAACTCATGTAATATTTATATGATGCATGTAATATAGGTATATATGTATTTAAAGGACATGTCAACTTTAGTGCATCACTGGTGAAACTATTTTAAGTACAATAACTAAATAACTAAATGTAATTTGAAATAAGCATGTAATACTCATGTATGTAGTATAATGGGTAAATAGACAAACATACCATGCAGCGCGGTATTTGGGAGGATAAAAACGAATTGCTTAATGTTTTTAGATCAGTTAGTTATGTCCATCTATTTTCGCTACCCCTTTACCGTTCAGTTCGTATACAAAGTGCCTTACTCGCAGAGAACAGCAGGTGGCGCAGTAATGCAGCGATAGCACCTTTGCGACAGCGAGTCGTAGATCAATCCTGCGAACCACAACTTGCTGCTCCAAAGCCAGACAGCAGTGTATAATGAAGACCAACAATCAGCACATTTGTTCCATGTATCAAATGAATGTCAAGGCAACACTTTGCTGACAAATCTTAAAAATACATTCAGTTCTGTTATTTCTATTTTATTTGGGTATGGCAAATAAAAACGCAAAGCAGACATAGAAAGCATTAAGCTCCACACACAAAATTAGTAAGTAAATTCTAATTCATACATGTCCAGTAAAGTATTCAAAAATACTGTACTGAACAAAACACACCTTAACACAAAACAGGAATCATGAGTATTTCCAAAGTGTTGAGGGGTAAAACTGGCTTAATGCTAGAGACAGACAGAGGAGCTCCGCAGCACAGAAGCTAGCCATTTCTAAAAATGTATACTTAACACAGCCAGTATAAGCAAAGCAGCGAGTGTGCCGGATGATGCCTGGTCCCAGCCGCACAGCCCTCATGCGAGCTCGCCCCCGGACACACAAGCTGAACAGTACTGGGCCTCGTCGGCATGAGCCTAGGGTACGGGGCCACAGGGATTTCCCCAGCTTTGCTGTCAGCACACCCCAAACCCAACGTGTACCCTTTCTGTGAACCGGAACCCCGAACCGGTAACGAACCGTCACTGAGCCCATTGACAGCTCGCCGAGGGGCTCCCAAAAAAGCCCCCACCTCCAATACGGCTACGTTTCTGTTACTGCCAGTCTCAGCGGCTTCCTTGTTACCAGTTCGGCGTGGCCAAGGAGCGCTGCGGCGGAATGAAGTCCCCGCTGGTCCCGGCCGGTGGGTGTAGCTCGGTTACGAGGTTAGCGCGTTAGCCGGCCGCGTTCGCCTTTAAAACTTTGGCGGTTGTTATGAATCGGTGTCATGGAACAAATGTGCTGAATGTTTGCTTTTCCCAGTCAATGTGCTCACTAACCTTACGTGCAAGGAGCTCCCAATGCTTCTGCACATCCAAATCCCCCTCTCTTTTCCCCTTTCTCTCCCCTCTATTCCCCCTTTCTCTTTCTATTTCCCTCGCTTTTTTTACACGCCCTCTCTCACGCAGAGAAACCGGAAGTCGTCACGCTTTTACTGGCGCGCGCTTCGACTTCGCTCACGTGGAGCGCTGGCGGCTGCGAATGGCCGCGCGCCTTTTGGGTCTGAGAGCGTGCCAGGCTGGAATGTATGTCATGTACATACGAACACACTCATAAATGTTATTTCTTTCCAACAGCATACTTTACGCAATACGTTTAGCTGCGTGAAACCCCACCGTTACTTACAGGATTGTGACGCAATATAATAGTTAATGTGAGCTCCTGATGCTTTATATGTTTGGAGTAATATACGTAAATACTTATAATAGCTATATTAAATAGTTACTTCTTATTTCTGTTCAATGTCATAATTTTATCACAATAGTTGCATGCAATATTATTGCGAATAAAACTTGTCATTAATAAAAGAATCGTAATGGTATCCAAAATTAAACATACTATATATTAATGACGTACGTACGAAGCGACTGTGTTTTCATTTCATTATGTCTGTTCAAATAGAGGAGGCTGTTTGATTTTGAGCCATATATCGTTTTCTTTTGGCTTTATTTGCACTTGCCTTTACGCAAGGCCAGTTACGTGAGTGTTCAGCTGTAACGGATTAATTTTCAAGCAATGATTACTCCATCTGTAAAATCCACAATTTTGGCCTACCACACTTCAATTACAAGTAGGAATCCTAAAGCACTGGGTTTCGACAACTGATTAACCGCTAGGCGGCACTGCATAGATTAAAGTTGCAATGGGGGTAAACCGTTAATAACTGAGCTTTTATGGGTGTATTACCGTAATGAGCTATATTGCATTGTAACGTTATTCATATCCTCGGCTTTCCACATCAGAAAGCTGGTAATTCAGGTCGATTATACATTTACTCACAACTTATTCAAATTGAATTCAAGCAGGTTCACAAACTACCATAAATAGACCATGTAATACTATGCTGAAATTATAGTACTTGTACCATAAGCAGACTGTATAATACTATGGTGCAATTAGAGTTCCATCCATCCGTCCTTCAAGCGCTTGTCCTGGACAGGCTTGCGGGGTGTTCTGGGGCCTATCCCAGACACTACAGAGCACAGCCTTCTTATTTACATTGTTGTTTTCTATAAGGATCTCAAGTACATTTCTATCAAGAACCTAATGAAATATAGCACAGGACCATTACTTGCATAGTGAGGCTTCCTAATTGATACAGCATACATAATCGATGCATCACTGTCTGGTATGGGAATTGTACCATGTCAGACTGCAGTGTACTACATCGAATCATGAGGGCAGCATCGGTGCACCCCCCCAGGAAGTCATCTACCGGACCTGCTGCTACAACAGAGCCAAAAATATAGGGAAGGACCACTCCCATCCATTGCAGTGGTCTCCTACTTGTCCCGACTACTTATATGTAGCATTTGCAAGGTCTCCCCATGTTTGAAGAGACTATTCAGGTTTCCTCCCACAAGCTGTTTAGCTCGACTGGTGTTTCCTAATTTCCCCAGTTTGTGGCAAAGCTTGCCATGTGACCTGCTGGCTGCTCACTAGTGGGTACGTGGCCTCGTGTCCTGTGCTTTACAGGATGTGCTCCTGGCTCTCCGTCACCATGCACAGATGTGTTAAATTGATGTATTGGTTAACAAGATATAGTCATTTTGGTAACATTTCATTTCCCGGTAATGCTAAAAGGAAAACTTTAAACCCCGGGCAACTGACACTGAATTTAACACATACGTGCAGCTGCAATGTAATTAAATTATGTGCATGACCTGGCGCTACTACAGCACAGCGCTAACAGCACAGCATACTCGGTCAAGAGGTTGGATTAGTATTTATCACACCGAATCAGTGCAACTCAGACTGCTTCAGACTGATCAGAAGGGTGCATGCAGTTATGCACACAGTTAGGGTTTTCTGTGAGGCAGAATTAAAGGATCCATTTAAGGAAACCCCAAATGTTGCCTGTTCCTCGTCTTTTCTTCTTTATGAGGTGGGGAGGTATTTTAAACAATGCTGTGTCATATAACCCCGCTGGTGAATAAAAAAGTATTTCTTTTGAAAGCTTTTGTCATCTGTGTATGTGGGCTGACAGTAAAACAATATCACTAGCTGTTGTTTTTATACTGATTTATAGTTAACAGAGAAAGTATTTTTTTTATAAACTTGCATTGAGCAAACCCATGAGCTGAAGTTTTAGTCATGAAGTCAGATACACAATATTGCCAAAAGTATTGGGACACCCCTCCAAATCAATAAATTAAGGTGTTTCAATCACTTCCATGGCCACAGTTGTATAAAATCAAGCACCTAGGCATGCAGACTGCTTTTACAAACGTTTGTGGAAGAATGGGTCACTCTCAGGAGCTCAATGAATTCAAGTGTGGTACCGTAATAGAATCCCACCCGTTCAATAAGTCCATTCGTGAAATTTCCTCACTACTAAATATCCATCCATCCATCCATTTTCCAACTCGCTTATCCTGTTCAGGGTCGCGGGGGGCACTACTAAATATTCCACGGACAACTGTCAGTGGTATTTTAACAAAGTGGAAGCAATTGGGAACAACAGCAGCTCAACCATGAAGTGGTAGGCCACGTAAAATCACAGAGCGGGGACAGTGCATAGAGAACTTCATGGAATGGGTTCCATGGCCGAGCAGCTGGATCCAAACCTCACATCAACAAACTGCAGTGCTAAGTGTCGCCTCCAGAGCAGTGGAGACGTGTTCTCTGGAGTGACAAATCACGCTGCTCTGTCTGCCAAACTGATGGATGAGTCTGGGTTTGGCAGTTGCCAGGAGAACAGTACCTGCTTTGTTGCATTGTGCCAAGTGTAAAGTTTGGTGAACTGGCGATTATGGTGTGGGGTTGTTTTTCAGGGGTTGGGCTTGGCCCCTTAGTTCCAGTGACAGGAACTCTTAATGCTTCAGCATACAAAGCCATTTTGGACAATGTCATGCTCCCAACTTTGTGGGAACAGTTTGGGGATGGCCCCTTCCTGTTCCAACATGACTGCACAGCATTGCACAAAGCAAGTTCTGTAAAGACATGGATGAACAAGTTTGTTGGGGAGGAACTTGAGTGGCCTGCACAGAACCCTGACCTCAACCTGATAGAAGACCTTTGGGATTAATTAGAGCGGAGACTGCAAGCCATTCCTTCTCATCCAACCTCAGTGCCTGACCTCACAAATGCTCTCCTGGAAGAATGGTCAAAAATTCCCATAAACATACTCCTAAACCTTGTGGAGAGCCTTCCCAGAAGAGTTGAAGCTGTTATAGCTGCAATGGGTGGGCCAACTCCACATTAAAGCCTATGTATTAAGAATGGGGTGTCATTAAAGTTCATAGGTGTATAAAGGCAGGCGTCCCAATACTTTTGGCAATATAATGTATTGCCTAAATGCATGTATTATGATACCAGGATGAGAAAAATAAGCATATAGATATGAACGAGAGGCTGAATATACACCCTGCTGACTAACGAATTTCAGTAAAAAGACCCAGATACTTCACATTACGTATAAATTGCTTACATCTCAGAGACCTTAGTTGATGCATTCTGGGAAAAACAGTTAAAAGAACAGCTAAAATGTTAAGCTGTAGAAGTGCAAGTGCTTGTGACATCCTGACTTTGAGTAGATTTGTCTTGGAGCAGTTATCATTGGCTGTTGACCAGTGTGGTTGTCTTATAACAAGCAGAACTATGTCCTTAGATCAGCATGTTGATAGGAGGTTTGCGAATCCCTTCATCAAATCAATAAAGAATAGAGGGAGAAAGTACAAATTTTCAAGGAGCTAAGATATCAACTGCTGGATCCTGTCCTAGAAGCTGGGTTGACCAAGAAAAGCACAGCTGTTCCCACACATGAGTTTGCTTAGTCGTGATCCAGACAAATCGTACGATACGCTGGGTGTCACATGCTACAGTGTCTCCCTCAAAAACAAGGTCAGCAATATTTGCAATGGTTTCTGATGGTTAAAGCTGAAATTACTCTACACACACTCAGCAATTCTAATAATATAACCACATGAATGGCCTGAACTGTACTTCATTGTCCAAAAATATCATGTCCAGCCTACCACCTACCCCCATTTTTCAACACAAAGTTCAGACTCAAGACTGGTGTTAGAGACTGAGATCTTTATATAGCAGCAGAACCAGGCAGGAATCTTCACCCCAGCATGATTCTCCAACCATCCATTTCACAGATGCCTGTCCTTGGTATTGTCTCCATTGTGAATCTCTCACCAGTACATTTATATAACACTTTTTGCCTAGAACTTTATGTGCTATATGTCACATATTGGCAGTGGTGGTCTAATGGTTAGGGAAATTAACTTGTAATTGTAAGGTTGCTGGTCTGAATCCCTGACTAGCAAGTACCACTGCAGTACCCTGAGCAAGGCACCACTCCCCTATCCCTAACCCCAGGTTAGCTGCTCACTGCATATGGGATAAATAGAGAGGACACATCTTGTTGTTATGTGCTGTGGTGTGTCGACAATTAATCACTTCAGTCATATTACAAATAAAATCTGTTTACAGGGTTAGCTAAATCTTTCATTGATACATATCAGGAAATATCTTTGAATTGTATTCTGGTAATAATGTTGTGAAAATCTGACACAATTTCTCCTAGTTTTGTAAGAATTACATGAATTATAAGTTGATCTTATTCAGACAATTTGGTTAAATTATTTCGCAACAGCTATTGGCTTTTAATCTAACATGAGACTGTTTTAGTATACATTTTAATTTTGTGTGTTCTATATGTATTTATCTTCCATACATTTTTATAAATTGTACAGCACTTTGGTATACTGCAATTCTGTTAAATGTACCTTGTAAATAACATTGACTTCACTAGCAAAATAATTATCTTACAGCTGATAATTTAAAACACAAAACCATAGCAACGTTTAGTTGATTAAATATTCAGATAATATATATATTTTTAATTAAATTAAATAAATAATATGAAGGACCATTTTGATATGGCATTGTATGGTTCTACACTCTATCTCTCAATGCCATGCCTGTTAGTTACGTCTGCAAGCATTTAAAAATGGAAATAACTAATTAGTTTGGATACCAATACGGCATTATGTAAAAAAGTCAAATGATTTCCTTCACATGTATTAATACATCTTTATGTCTGCAATCCAGCTATATAATATTCTCTGTCTTGGGATGTTTTCTGTCCATTAAGATAATCATAAATTTGGGAAATTTAGTAATAGTCCTCAGCCATTTCGTGACATTTTTAGTGCCTTAATAACTCTGAGCCTTTTCTGTTCAAACTGCCTATTTTATCACCAATTACAGAAGGAGGGAGGCATTTAGCATTGCAATGTCTAGCAGGCTGGGCCCTTTCTGCAGTATTGCTATGGCATCCTAACCTTCCTCAGCAGCTGCATTATGTACTTAGCCGAACCCGGTGAAGTAAAACAGCAACAATGCAGCTAGTTTGCTCACGGAATTGGGATCTATCACTGGGAAATGCACAGAACTGCAGACTGCATTTCAGAAACGGTTAAGGTTTTCTGTGTTCCAAAATGAAACAGGGGCATTTAATAGGAAACTGTACCATTCAGGAAGAAATACTCCCCAGCTGCGTCCTGTCCTGATTTTCAGTTGAACTGCTCATATCGAGCCCATTAAGTGAATGTTATGGCATTTATATCTGGCTTAGTGCCAAGCCGCTTTGCTTGTTTCGAAAGTAAGTTAATGACCCAAGATGCCTTTTCATCGCACCATGCACAAATGCTGCATGACTTCTGCAGTGCCAGCCCGCCCATCATGATTTATGTTGTTTATATTTTGCACCTGTTCACTTATCAAACAAATGTCTGTTTATTGTGATTTTAATACAACTAGATATTATTAGAGCAGTTCATGTCACACAGCTTGCTGAAGGAGATGATGTCCTGTCTCAGGCTTGGACAAGTCACATATAGCTTATGTGGACATGGTGCTAAACAGCAGACGGCCTGCTGCCCCTATTTGTTTCACAAGCTGTTTTCTGCTCTGTGAGCCAATCACACACTACTTTGGAGTTTTGTTTATTGGAAGGAAGGCAGGACTTAATATGTCTTATAGCCAGAAATGAGTCTTTAATCAAACTCCGCATGAGCGTCAACCTAAATGTGCGCCATATGGTCCAAACTAAACCTCAGTAAATCATATGATGATGTTTATGTGCCCTTGTGACACTTATTAGCCTGGCATTTCTGTTCTTATAAATCCTATTTTATTTGCAGATAAGTTACTGACAATTGATAATATTGCACCTAAATTAACTTCTTTCAAATACTGGTGACCATGAGAATAGAGACAGAAACTGATAATTACGTCTTTGGGATTGAGATTGTTTTAAGTACATTTTTCAGTCCAGTGTTAACAAGTCACAAAGTTATAGAGCCATACGTTTTAATTGACTGAGGATAGACTTCAAAAAGTAGCAAATGCCTTAGGATGAGGAACACTATCTAAGAGAAATAACTTAAAAAAAAAAAAAAAAACTAGATCAATTTAGCTCTGTGGATTGTAAAAACTAATGTCAGGAGACCAGAAAGTCTTTCAGCTGTGTGAAAAAAACAGATGGCCAATCTTGCAGTCAATTCATAAATCTTTTGTTGAGGAATCTGCCGTCTGTTTCTCCAGGACATCTGTTGTAAACTCATCATTAATCAACCATTGTTATCATATTGGGAAAGTTTGTGTGAAGACATACCTCATTTATAGGGCGAAAATTTATTCAGCCAAAATGAAGCAAACAGAAAGAACATGATATCATCCTTATATTATATGTAAGATAAATATATGATATGTTATATGTTAAAAAGTTTGTATATAAACACCGTTTTTTCATGCATAACCTTCTTAAACGTATATACCTTCATATGCATGTATTTATTTATTTTAAAGACTCCTTAAAATGGAAAATTTCTGGCATTCCCAAGGAAATAGCTAGCCTTAAGATCTCCCAAGCGGCTTGGCTAGTGAAAGCATTCATTCTGAGCCTAGAGTATGGTTTAAGTCTGAGCCGTGTCGCTGGGTAGCTTAGACTGCCAGTCGGACATCAGCTGTAGAGCGTAGCTGGTCCTCTGGTCGCTGACGTGTCGGAAGCCAACATTTCACCATTCTTTCTGGTGAGAGACGTGCCACTAGTCCAGTGAGGAGAGCTCTGCTGCACAGTACCATATGAGCGAGCGCAAGCGAGCTGGCAGCGCATGAAACAGAGGGAGGCCCGCCAGCCCCCGCCCCCCCCGCCCCCACCCCCCCGCTAACTGGCAGCCATGCGGATTGGCTGAGCATAGGCGACAGAATTTGCCACAAATAAAAGTGGGAAGAAAAACAGGAGGGAAAAAAACCAGAAGAAAGCCCAGGAACAATGAAATGGCCACCTGCCATGAATGGGAAGGGAATGCTGGCCACTGCAAGACCCTCTGTGTGTGTGGGTGAGTGTGAGTTGCCATGTGCGAGCGGCTGTGTGGTCCTGCTGTTATGAACTTTTCCACACGCCCATAAACTCGACACAGGCCTGTCCTAACTCCTCGTCATCTCCTCCTCCTCCTCCTCCTCAGACACTGGCTCACATCTGAGCCTGCTTCTGCAGATGCTCCGAAGCAGCACTTCGAATGACAAAGGCTCCCCACGCCTCTTCCGGGTGCCCTTTTTAAGTGTCGCTTCCCGCGAAGTCTTTGTGAGTGGCTGCTGAATCGTGCTTGTCTCTGTCAGAAGGTGAATGTTTGAGAGCAGCGCGCGGACATAAGCAGACGAGACCTTAACGTGCGGGGATGCAAAGCATTGTCAGCATCTCACAGGGTCCCACACACCATCCCCTTCACCTCGTCCCCGAAATGCAGATACACAGAACATGCAGAAGAAAGCCCTACCCCAAAGTAGCATGGAGACTGGACGCGTGGAAGAAAGCCCTACCCCAAAGCAGCACAAAGACTGGAGAAACGTCGTCAAGATGGAGGGTCGGACACTTTGAGAATGTTGAGGACAGGCTGGCATACTTGCACGACCATTTTCAGTCCTGAGTGATGGCCTCAGCCGCGATTCATCACAGCCTGCCCACCAGGTTGTCACGGAAACGGTGAACAGCAGCTGAACCAATTATGAGCTTCGTCCTGTTTTCACAGGGGCCCCTTTTTTCAGCTGCTGTGCATGTGGCAGAGACTAATGATTCCTGCTTCCGGCCCACAATCCAAACAAATACCACAGCAGCCAATTACAACCCTTGGTGCTCATAGCTGTGGACCAATTGAAAAATAAAAAAAAATAAATAAATAAATCAACAATGGGGCCTGCAATTTTCTGATCTCAGGGTCTCTGAAGTTACCCACCCCCCCAACACCCAACCCTCATCAAGATAAGTGGCTGTAAAATGTATGGATTGATAGAATTTATGGCATACTTCAGATTCATGTAGAGAAATAATTTTAGAGACTATAGAGTAGTATTTGTGGTTGTGCTAAAGTGTAAACTGTTACTCTGAAAATCTTTGATTAAAACTAAAGTGGTACAGAAATGTGATAGATTCAGAAAGGGTGTAGATTCTAAAATGTTTAATCAAGCTGGCTTTCTCTAGTAGGATTTGTACTTAATATAACATTTCATTGGATAGCTGACCATAATGACTCTCTGTGGCTGGCTCTGTCTTTACTCAACATACCAGTCTTATTTGTAAAGACGGCCTTGGGTTTTGTGGAAAACTCCTTGTGTTTTCTGCAGTTATGGACATTTTATTTTTACGGTAGCTTTTTATTGCTTAGCGAGGAAGCTGTGAATTCATTCCGGCAAGCAACCTGGCCTGCTGACCATGTTAAAAGACTGACATCTTCCTCACAGGGTGCTCCTCTGCTTTGTTGACATTGAGGCAGTAACTTGAGAATGGCTGAGCACTCAGGGTTAATACTGAAGCATGTGGGACAGACTAAGCACTTATCTTGATGTTTGTTGGTCACCAGCCGACCCTGGGCAGCAGGGGGTGTGGTGCTGCTTGGAGACTTCCTGGTCGCTTTCTAAAATTGCAAGAGTAGAGAAAAAGACTAAGTGTTAGACTAAGTCGTAGTGTGTGTGTGTAAGTCTCTGCAAGATTATAACCCAGAGTAGGAAAAATAAAAAAAAAAAAAAAAAAACCTATTCTGTCCATAAAGATATTTGCGTTCATGTTTGGTTTACTTTGCTCTAGCTTATGAAGGTGAAACAACGCCTGCTGCGGTTGCATTCATACTGCTCTCACTACCTTTGGGAAGACCTCAATCCAGCAAGACAGACAAATATAACAGCTCTGCAAATGCATTCCCTCAAAAGACAAAATCGTTTCTCCCACGATGGAGAAGGTTTGGTACAGTTCAAGGTTTAATAAAGGAGGGAAACTAGATCCTACAGTCTGAATACCTATTTGAGCTGTAAGAAGATGAATGGGAGCATCATCAACAGGAACACAGCCTGGGAGAAAATGAGGGCATGAGATTCTGAACTGTTGTCATCTCCGTCTCCCCGCTGAGGATACAGTTCCCTTGAAGGTAAAGAATGCACCATTTCCTACCATGAGGCTTTCTGAGGGAACTTACAGATTTGTTGCCCTGGGATCCAGGCCTGGAGTGTGTTGGGCCAGAAATACTCCAGAAAAGCTGTGTTTACACCATTCGCAGTAAGGCCCAGGCTGAGTGGAGAGGCTGGAGTAAGCGCAATCTGATTAAAGTAAACACAGCGCTCTAACACAAACAAGCGTGAAGCACAGTTCTTGCCAAAGCACAGATGGGAGCATAAGCACTCACAAGGAGGCAGCCTGAAAGGGTAAAATGATAGGACTCTAAATTACAGCCCCAATACCTTCAGCTTGGCCCTTGTGACCCACGGCAGGCAAGCTGGGGCTTCTGGGACTCCAAATGGAACTGCTGTAATGCAAACAATGCTGATGTGAATGTTTTGTCCTATTTGTTGTTTAATCCTTGTATTTTCTGTGTATCCTGTTGGTATGGCAGCATGCCAAGCCATCCTGAAGCACAAGCACAGCTTCCTCTTTTGACTTTGCTTAAGAGAATCACATTTAATGGAGACCGGTCCTGAATGTCTTAACTACACTCCACCCGGGGACTCTGGTACTTCGCTTCCTTAATTGAATGAGCCCATAAGACAAATATGTTTCCCATTAGCTTCTCAGGGTTTGGGGAGGAAATCGAAGAAGGTCATTAAGCACTTTGTCATTGTAGCAATCACTGTGCAACCCTACATCCAGAAATGCAACGTCGTTCTTTGGAGGCCATGGGTCTCGCCAAGACCAACTTATTTAGAAAAGGCGGCCTAGCAGGCTGAATTCAGTCATAAACATTTGGGGGCTTAATTTTCTGTCATGTGTGCTTAATTACCCAATTAACGACATTGCTGGCAAGGCCAGCTTTGGTGCACTTTCACGAGTCATTTCTACTTCAATTGTGTCCAGACTAAATTGGCCCAAGCTGATGATGGAAACTTTGTGTTGCTGGTGATCACAAACCATGCGATTTAAGTCCTCCTGCCTGCACTGACATGTCTATAAAATAACATAATTTAGACCTGAAACCTTCTGCAGCCAGCCTGAACCCAGACCCTTTTATCAAATTGTGTTTGATAATTTGTCGTTATTTTCATTTTTGCTGGTGGTGGCAGGTGCCTCAACTATCACTGGGAGAAGATCAGCATCCCATTCAAAAAGTCACTCCAGACATCTCAGATACGGAGGCAGATCTCTTCTTTACACCCAGCAGATGGCTCATAGCAGCAGGCCGATGGACAGACGCATGCAGCTCAGTCATGCCGTTCTGTCTGAATTAGCAGGCACATGGTTTTGCCTGTGCTTCTAGATGCACATGAACGTATTTAAACATAAGGAATCTTCCCGCTCACCCCCAAACCCGTCAACCCCCACTCCCCCCCACACACATTTGATGACGCATATGTTCCATACATCACTGCATGTTTTACCCTTAAGATAAACAATGACTTTAAACAATAGAGGAAGGATTTATAAGAGTGGGCATCAATGCATTCAGCGTTATATGAAAAATACAAAAACTCCTCATTAGTATGGCTTGTTCCACATCTTCTCAATAAACATGCGTGCATCATTTAAAAGGCCATTGGTTTGTGGGTGGAGTAGAACCACAGAGCAAAGGGATGTTTAAATGAAGTGTAGAAATGTACAGCTATAGAGAGACCCTGTAAAATAAACTTGGAATAAACAATGGGCAGCTTACCCTTGATTTATATAGTGGGTCTCACCTCTATGTTCTTTTCAAGGTGTCTTTTCTAAATATACTATTATGGTGTTATATATGTATTCTTATATACACAGAGTATTTGTATATGATCCAAAATTTATACGTTTTCAACATTTCTGTTGATAACTTTTCCCTTTTGGCAAGCCATAAGTTTACACAACGCAGGAGAAATGTGTCTACCACCTGGTTTGTGTCTTTGAATGATTCTAGAGACCTTCCTGTGGAAGGGGGTGGTGTGGGGGGGCACTTCCAGCAGTCGACAGAATTCCCCATTAACTCAAAGCAAACGATTTCAACACTAGCAAGCCTTTGGAGCTTCACGCACCTATAGCTCTGCAGTATTTAGAAGGTTTAACACAGCAGAGCACAGACCGGCCATTTCCATCTGTCACGTTGGACCGTGCGCTGTGGGATAATCCAGACGTCTATACACCCCCTTCTGAGGAACTGCATTTCTAGCCAGGTCACAGTCTTCTGGAGCCCATCCCGGGGAGTACAAGGCGAGGTACATGCTGTACAGGACACCATTCAGTTACGGGACTCGCGTACAGACAAACTTGTGTATACACATTGACTTGCATGCTGAACTGCATGTCTTGTGCATGTGATGTGGGAAGCAAAGACAGGGAGAAAAGAGTGAGGCTTGGCAAGATCATGTGAACTGAAAATGCAACCCCCCCCCCCCCCCCCCACACATAAATATAAAAATTTAAGCTGAAAATGAGTTCATTCTCACTGTCACACTTACCCTGACTGCACCAGTCAAACCACAATGCACCTGGCATAAACAGATATTTCTGCTGACACATTTCGAGTATTGGTTTACTAAGGTCTATTGATATTATGAATATTTTTTACATTCATTTCTACCTCATGAGGTTGTTAAAGGGAATTAGCAATTAACAGTTTAAACAGTTAAAATTACATCATATAGATTAATGTAAAGAAATGCACCTACCTAATAAGTTTAATGATTAATAGCTCAGTAGAGGTATTTCTTTATATTGATCTATATAATGTAATTTGAACTGTTAATATTCATGTGGATAAGATTGTGTAATCTGCCCTAGATGGAACAGGATGACAAAGATTCTTTAAAAACTGATGTACCTTACCATACCATGCCATGTTAAGCATAGGCTAAAGACACACTCTCCTAAATTCCAGTGACACGAACATATTTAAACGTGCCGAGTGTGCACTGAGAACAACTAAAATGCTGGTCTTCCAGTATGCCCTGACTGATGGTATCATATAGTTCAAAAAAGATCTGTAAACGTTACTCTTAGTATTGACATCAGATTAATGTAAACTCCTTCTGACCATATAGATGGGATTCCTCCAGAACATTCTGTCTTCTGTCTGGGTCGGCAGGCTTCCCAATGGCATGCTCCTTGTTGTGATAACTGAGTCAACATTGTTTTTTTCTCTTCCGCTTTTAGCAGGACCTTCTCAAAATATTCCCAAAGATGCTCACTTTATTTCAGATTCATAGACAGCAACAAAAACATTCACATTTTTAAAGAACCATATCTAACCTTGTGCCACATAATACAAGCTGTAATAACTTGATAATGATAAAAACCCGGCTCTTCATTACAGGAAACAGTTCCAGGATAAATAGAGTGATTTTATTCAGTACCCTTGGGATGAGATGGGTACTTGAACTGAAAATAAAACAAACATGTCTTGTTCTCTGACTTAAGCAAGCAGGGTATGAAACCCGTGACAACTAGAACATTGTTTCCAAACTCTGCCCCAGCACCCTGAATGAATAAACATGAATCATTTGGCGGTTAATCGCAGGTGATGATTCCCCTCCACGGAAACATCCGCATCCTCCCCGAACCCTAACATTAAACCTGACATCCAGCGACCAGGTGTTCATTCAGGAAGAAGCTGCTTTATACGCTAGATCATAAAAAATTGATTTCAAAAAGAAATTGAATACCTGTCCATGAGATCCCATTCTTAATAATGTATTAAACACTTTATCCTTTAAATTTATGCACATCTACGACCTCGTTCCTGACACTTGCAAAATACCTGTAGACATATTTCTACTTAAGTCAAATGTAGGTCAAATGAAACTAATTATAAACGTGTCTTTTCCTTTCTTTCCAATGATTTTTATGTTTTAAAAGTTGCCTTCCAGCTGCAAACTTATCCCCATGATATACTTGAAAAATTCCAGGCTGGCTCCCATAGCACATTTTTAGGAGAGCTGTAAATGAGATTCTGCTATCGTCTGATAAGTACAGCACAGATTCTTAGATCTTAGTACTGTGTATGATAGTATTGACCACCCCCTTTGGTGATATTGGCCTGGTTCCCAAATTAGCATGCCTGGACCTCTGATTAAGGGGGACTTCTTTGCTTCCTCTATTCTCATGTCTTCTGGCTTTTTCCACACTATTCCCACTACTGTGAATACTCTATTCATGTCCATGTTTGCTGTGAAGGACAGCAACTGTCATTTTGCTGTTGTGTATGACTTTTGTAAAATTATATCTTAATTTTATTTTAGATCTAATTATGTGATAAATTGATTAAATAATTTTGCTTGACTTGCACATCTACCCTTAAGCAATACTGACAAAGTATGGGTTTAGGATGCACAGAGCGCAAGGTGGGAGAGCATCCTGACTGGGTCATTATTAGTCATTATCTCTCTCCCACCATGTTACATATGGCATAGAGTCAAAATTCCTAAACTACCTCCATCTAATTTTCAAGAAGAGGGCCGCTCTCATAGTGAAGGATTTGACATGCGGCAGATTAGTAAAGATTGCAATCAGCTGGGCAGCCATGACACCTCCTATGATCAGTCAGCTTCAAACAGCCATATTCTAAGAAAGGACACCTGGCTAGCTGGATTCCTGTAGCCCCCCCTCCCCCCAGATTTGGGAGAATCTTTTCTGACCAAAGTTTCATTTTCACTACAACATGATCAGGGTCTGCAATCAAGCCTTTTTCCCCAGCGGCTGATGTCACAATGATCAGCCGCCCCGGCTAGCATTTCTTTAGTGGTATAAAAGCTATTTTTATGGTCAATGGCCCCTAAAAACTGTATTGAAGGTATAATATGCAATATATATATAATAATATACGAGCCTAGCAATTTTCAATGCATTGCTGACCAACAGTCCTTCAAAAACATCCTCCGAAGAGGAAGCCATGGCCGGGGGGGGGCATTCATTTGTCATCTCCGCTGGCATGGTGCTGGTTTCAGACCCCAGGAGTGGAATCCCTTAAATGATGGCACAGTATTAACGAATGCAAATCGGGAGGGCAGAATGGCAGGGAAAAGGCCGAGCAGAAGATGCGGGGAAATGCTGGGAAGGAATCAGTTTGTCAAGCCAATTTATTGTCTTAAGTCATTTTTGCACTGTGCTCTTTCATAAATGTGTAATTTCTACGCAATGGTACAATTAGTCTTCCATACATAGTACTCTGGGGCACTGTGAAAGGGGCAGAGTTAGGATTATTCCAAAGGCTCCTGAGAGACAGTGGCCCTAAAAAAAATGAGCTTTCCTGGGGCTCGAAACCTCTAGCAGCCCCCCTGATTGCACCAATTCCAAGACATTTCTCCCATTTGTCCCGAAATATCATCCTGCATTGAAACAACCAGTTCTGGGATGTTGGTATATTCTGGCCCCTATTTGATGAGATGACAGTTTTTAAGAAATGGGGAGTGTGCGTGGGGGCGGGGGGGGGTCAGGAATGGAGGGTGTGCAGAAGATGACATGAGGGAAACTTGTGTACAGAAGTGAGAAGTGTGCAAGAAACAAAACACCCACAAACACTCCAAAGGCTTCCTTTAAGATTCATTTTTAATAAAGTCATAAACAAAAAGACAAATAAGTTATAATTTTTTTGTTAGAATTCTATCAGTGTTTGAACATTAATATTTAGAGATCTAGTACGATTTCTACTTTCATGGCTAGCTTTTCACAAACCCAAAACAGCTTTACCAATTTCACTCTCCTATAATACTGTAGGGGGCTTTTTTTCGGTTTAAAAAAATCTGAGAGCAACTTAGCAATGAAAGTACAACGTAACATCTCTTATGTTCCAACAAAATATGATCATTACATATAAACTCTTTAAAAATATACTTCTGTCAAATAACTTGACAACTACTATGTACACTACAAAAATAAATTTTCATATAAATAAATTATATGGCATACATTTATCTTTGTAACTGAAATGACATACATCCACTACTGCCAAGAAAATTGGCAGTCAGTGAGATCTGAATATTTTTTCCTTTTAAATCCTCACTAAGAGCTATGATGAGTCTGTAATGTAAATGTTATATACTCTTTTTCCCTATTTAACATTAGTACGCACTTTATACAGATCAAAATCCATTAAGTAAATACATGACTGTAATAGTGTTTTTCAATAGAAGTAAAAATCCCTGCATTTGTTATAAACTGGCATTATGACCAATAATGTAAGAACAACCATCTTTTTATACAAAAATATAAATATCACAAAACAAAAGTAAAAAAATAATAAAATATAACAAAACAAAAAAAAATAAAAAAAAAATAGTTGCCAGCCACATATTTCTCCTTTCTGCCAATGTGACATCAGGAGAAAAAGAAAAACTAAGTAATATACATATATTTATATATATAATTTTTTTCCCCATAGAAGCAGCAGACAGACACAGAAACAGAAATAACGGCTTGTAAAGAGAATACAAACGTGTTTGACAGGAAGTTTGAAGGTGTGTGGTGGGGGTGGAAACAGCCATTGACACAAACACACTGGCCTAGCATCTGCAAGCGGAACTCCTCTGACCTCTGAAGTACTCGCTTTTGGCACCATTTGGCACCATTTGGCAGCTGAGGGGGAACCTGCAATTAGCATCATAGCGTTCCACCGTGGATTTTTACGAGGTGAGGTCAGAAGAGACCCGCGTCTACTAGTCAGCTACGAGGGGCCGTCGAGCTAGCGGATGGAAGCTGGTCCTGGATGGCCTTGCAGTGCTAAACCTTTAGCACATGTGTCGCAGCAGCTACTCGAGAATGAGGGAGAATAAAAAAGCCAATAAACGGATGTCTCTTGCAAATGCAGCAATACAGTCAAGTGCCTTGGCTGGGCCAGAATGTAGCTTATAACCATTTATACAGAGTACCTCAACAGTACTGACGTTAGGGGTTTGAGGCACTCCAATGAAAGGGCTGGGAAGAGGTACGGGGGCCTGTGGAGCAGGAACTGCTATAGAGTGAGTGTTCCACACTTCAACACCTTCATTCATTCAGTCAGTCAGTCAGAAACAAAAGTAAAAGCTCATCACCAAAAATCACCGAAAACAAAGCTCCCAAAAATGTCCCGCGGAAGCGAAGGTGGCACACCGTCGGAGCGGGGTCTGACCAAGCTTGCTGTGCTGGCGGTTTCGTATCACTGAAGCAGAGGACAAATCGGCAAGACGTGGCTGGTGTGTTCAGCTGGGGGATGCTGGGAAATGCACCAAGGGAGGCTTACAGTAAACCAGCACGGGGGCCAAAAGACCGGAGGCCAGAGCAGCGGGGAGAACAGGGAGGCCACGCCGAGAGGGCCGTGGCCGGGAAGGAGCACGCTTTTTCGCGTTTTTTTTCCTCTTCTTCTTCATATCTGCTCAATTTAAATACCACGCATAGCGTGTCTTATAACTACCACAGGTTTGTGATATCCAAGCTAACGTTAAAAGATGCGCACCTTAACACACAGACATTCATACGTGCACATAAGTCAGACACGCAGGTGAAGCGCTAAAGCCCTCCATGAAACATTGTCAGACATCGATTTAGCCATGACAAAGCAAACGGTATTTTCAAAGTGTGGAAAAACCTAGGTCACGGTGCTACCGCCTGATAGGAGTAATCGAGGCATTTTAGTATGATGCCTCTCGATAACCTAAAAGAGTCACCGTTCATCTGGTAGCTTACTGGTGGAATGCGGCACCAGAATGACTCGTTGAGATGGGACTTCGCTCGCTTCCCAAATGATTATTTAGTATATATCAGCACTAGCTGCCTACCCAATGTTTGGGGATCAAGGACCAGAAAAAAAAAAAAAAAGTGATCCAAATGTTTGGTACAAGCTGTCTGCTCAACCTTTCCACCTCTCAGTTCCATGACAGGGCTCTAAGACACGCTTCTCACAGTCTCCTGACACATAAAAGCAGTTTTTGCATAGAATTACACAATTATAGAATATTTAAGCAGCAAAACATATGCTGAAATATCTGCGTGGGTGAAGCTTCCTTGTGGAACAAATAAAGAAAAAAAAAATGATTTTACAGTAACCACGCAGAACACATAGACGGCACAATCACGCATGCACCCACCCAGCGATGGCGTCGCTTGTTAACCGCGAGTCGGACTTCTCCTAAATTATAGCTCCATTTTGTATTTACACGTGTGTACATCTTTTAAATACTTATAAAAATATCTAACAATATTACATCAGGTTACAGTAAAAGGTCGCAGGTGCTGTGCACCCACCCATCCCGTCTGGGGCTGTCGGGGCAAGGAGGTCCGTAGTTTGGCCTTCGGGCTTTGTGGAGACTGTGGAGACAAAACAGGACCAAACACGTTAAATTTACAAGTTGCAGCTCCAGAAGAGGGACTCCTTCCTGCCATTCCCATGAGTTACTGAGCTACCAAGCCATTTCACGGAATTGATGACACTTTTCATCTTTTCACATACACTTATATCCAGCTCAATTTTTATTGTCTTTTTTCTGTCATGTTATTTTTATGTATTTTTTTCTGTTATTATTTCGTTTCTCTTTGTAGTACATATTTCCTTTCAAACACAATTCCGGAGGCTGGTGGAAGAGCATGACACTGCACTGTAGTGCAAACTGCATAAATGAGAAATGAAACTTATAAAATAAAAGTCACTTATGCCCTGCAGCTCAGGCAGTCGGTGGAAGCCTGCCATGTTTCGCCGGCCCAGGGGGCTGTACCCCAGGGGTCCGTACCTCAGCTATCCGACCTCCTGTCATCGCACCGGGCTTCACAATCCACATCCTGCAGCTCAATGGCCTCTATGGTGTCCTTCTCATCAGGCTGCCCTTCGAAGGGCACGTGGGGGTCGGGAAAAGTCGGCTCAGGGTCCATATGGTCGTCGGGATGGTAGCCGTCCGACGAGTGATAGGCTGGGTATGCAGGGTTCTGCGGAGGCAGCCCAGAGTGCACCGCCACTGTCACAGAGGCGGATGCCGTCACCGTGGTGATCGGCTGGCCGTAGATGGGGTCAGGAGCAGCAAAGGTGGTTTGAGCACGGGATTTGCGAGGACCGGACCGCTGCCCCGATCTGTCCCTTGGGCCTGGTCCGGGCCGGCAGGGACCCTCGGTGGTCATCTCGAAAGCATCCGTCCGCAGCCTGTGGGGAGGTGGCTGCTGATGCTGCTGCCGGGGGGCCCTCGCCGGCTCTCTCCTGGGATCCCGGCCGGTGTGGCGGGCGGAGGTGTGGGGCCGATGCTGTGGCCTGGAGTCCAGCTGAATGGGCTGTGAGAAAAGGTAGCACTGTCAATACACCAATTACTAGAGATTCCCAATCCACTTGCTTTCGGTACCCCGATTCTATCCAATCCATTTAATATTTGTCTATTCCGAGTTCTGATCCGATCTTTTAAGAAGTCTTTAAATATTACACACACACACACACACACACAGTGCACTCCTCATCTAAGTAAGCATTTATGCAGTATTCTTCCTTTTGATGTTTTTGCAAGTGCATAACGAGAATAGTTATTAAGCATACTGTTGCTACCTGCTCTTAAAAGGGCAGCACTGCAAACATTGCAGGTAGCTGTTGGGCAACTGAGTTTACAATGTAAGGAAAGAATTTCCACACAACAGGCTTCTCGATAGCTTGTAGTTTTGTGCCATGCACCTCACGCCTATTGTAGAATGTCATGGAACCTTACAATCTATGCAACTGAAGAAAATTAGGGGAATGCAGGAAATTTAATAGATCGGGCTTTGGCTGTGGTACCTCATACCGATTAATTAAAAAAAGCCTGGACTGGCCCCAGTTCTGATCATTGGTACAGTCGGGACTTGCCAATTAGGTGACAAAACACCAACCAACAATAAACTACACCCATCCCGGACTCCGCATTTGCTTAGCCTATTAAGGATTCTGGCATCTCTAAATATATAACTACATCCTAACAAGGACAACAGCAGTGTGTTGCCCCCTCCTCCCCTCCTCCCCCCAGGATGTGGCGACACTCACAGCAGCAAAGGGGAAGAGTGGGGGCCCCGAGTGCCGAGCTCTGCCGGCAGGCTGCCCCCCTGCGCCAGCAGGCTGCGCCCCTGTGCTGGAGCGCACGCAGGTCTGCCTGGGGACCTCCTGCCAGACCGGAGCGCCCTCGCTGTGCCACACCTCGTACTGCTGCAGCTCTTGGCTGAGCCCCGACACCGTGGTGCTGGAGCTGTACTCAGAGTCCGAGGAATCGGAGCCGGTGCCCGCAGGCCTCCGGCCGGGCCGCACCGCCAAGCGGACCACCTGTGGGGCTGGCTCTGACGGTGGCGTGGGCAGCCGGTGTCGCCCATCGACCGGAGACACCTGGGGAAATGGGGGGAAATAAATATCTGAAATAAAGAACTGCCAATCTGGCCAAAGGTGATTCACGCAACTGAGCTGAGCTGTGCGTAATGCCATAAGGCCTCCACGAGAACTGGGTCTTTGGCACTTAAAGGTCCCACCTACCACGTCTGTTCAGCATTAAGTGTTTAACTGGAATGAGCGCCCCCCCAGAAAAAAAAAAAAGACTGCAAGAACTCTCACCTCAGGATACGGGCCAAAGTAGGACAATAAAACAGGAAGGAGGACCAATCCATTCAGGACACCGAGCACTGTGAGAATGGCCAGGACAGCAAAGAAGTACCTGTGGCATTACAGGAAACAGGAAGGGCTTTCAGAAGGGAAGAAAAACACTCCGCCTGATGAAGTGAATAACACGACTTCGGATAGCACACAGGAATGAGTGAAAAAGAGGCAGAAAAAATGACCTTATGTGAGACTAAGAGACCAAAGAGTGTTAGCTGGTTAAATGCAAAAGGGGGATAATCAGCCCCGTAATTCAAAGGCACTGCAGAAGGAAACAAAAACACCCCCCCCCCCACAAGCCAGAGGGAAGGCAGCAGAAATGTGAAGAGCAGGGCTGGGGCACAGGGCCCCTCTCCTGCTAGAGCAGCAGAAGCAAACAAACCAAGCAGAGGGTGTAGAACTTAAACAATTTAGTCTAGGAGGAAGAGCACTAACCCTCCTCTCATCCCCCAACCCCTCCAGCACCCCCCATCCTTCCCCTCTCTCTCCGGGCAGCTAAGCCTCTGTGAAATTCTCAAGCCCCCCTCAATCCCCCGACTAATTAAATCTCTTGAGTATCAGGTAAGACGGACCCCCAACTCCCCCCCCCACAGGACTGAGAGCAACACGCCTGAGACCCCAGCATGCCGCTGCGGGGTGCAGCGCCTCCAAGGTAAACCCTGCAAAGCCTCCGGGCCGCGCCGAGCGGCTGCCTGGTGGGTCCCACCCTTCGACATTCAAAAGGGCCCCTCTGGACAGCTTGGCTTTGCTGAAAAGCAGCTCTGCTGATCCTCCCCATGATTCTACTGATGGCTTCAAACCCCTCATTCCACAGTCCACAAACACAGCTGGGTTAAGTGAGGGATGTGAGCTTGAAAACTGAAAATGGACGAACGTGCATCACATTTTTTTTCTGTTTTAGGTTACGTGTGTGTGCTTGTGTCTGCGAGATGCTGGGTTCTGCCAGCTAGTGAATAAGAGGAGCTTCGGCCTAAACCCACTGACACATCCCCATAAATGTTGATGCGAGCAGCTTCCCAGCTGTGGGGCTTTGCGCCGGGCTCACAAGCTCGGTTCCCTGCCGCGTCTGAAGGCACGGCCTGATCTACGCCAGCTAACTGCTGTCCCCCGGCTCTTCTCCCATGCCGGCTGGCTGGTAGGCTGTCCGGCAGAGTAGCAGGCTTTGTGCTGCCATCTCGGCAGTCCTGTCTGGGTAGCCTGGGTCTTAATTAAATCCACAAGCAGGAGACCTGCCTGGCTTCAGCCCGCAAACAGTAAATCCAGTCCCCCCCCTCGGCTAATTCCTGCTCCCATGCCTCCTCCCAGATCCCCCGGAGAAGGTGCCGGAAACTACCTGCCAAATACGGCCATGTCAGCGCTGGCATGAGGCGCGTCCCGAGCCGGGCCGCGCCGGGCCGGGCCGAGGGGCGGGTGCTAGCCCGCAGCCTGTGCGATCCAGGAGAAGCCCCCTACGTGGATTCTGCCGGCCTCCCATCGCACCGTGCGACACACAACCTCCGCGCTCTCGCTCAGGAGCTCGTAAATGTCTGGAGACGGCAGTTAAACTAGCTGTGAGGGATTACACAAGCCAGGCCCAAAGCCTCCTAGCTCTCTGCTCCCCGCTGCTGCTCTCGGACCAGCCGCATTTTCCCAGAGCCCCTTTTCATCTCCACTCTGTCCGCTCCATATTTCACTGAGGCTGCAGAGCCCGGAAACGGGCTCCTCTCACGGACTGTAATCCTGAGCAAAGGATTCTGTTCACATGCTTGGTTCTGTCACAGGCCGAAAGGCTCTGGACTAAAAATTGCCATCTCCTATTTCATTCCTGAGCTGATCAGAGAAACCTCATCTCAGGATGCAGCCCTGTCCTCTTGCCAGTAAATCACACTCTGGTAAAGCCACTCTGGACCTCAGTATCATCTAAACTGTCACAATATACATCTGAATGGAGCCAATATGTAAAACTCAGAAGGAATGAAGGACATTCATGAAAAAAAGGCCTCCCTCTTTCAAAGACCTTCAGGCAGAATTTGCCTGCTTTTAAGATAATTCTCTTTTGAATATAAAGGGTTGCTCCCATAAAAATCATGGCAGAGGAGGAATATGGGTGTAAGGCAGGTCATATATTCAGCTAGCAGTGAGTACTGAGCACAGCGGAGAAGTCTTGTGGGATTGCCCATCTTTATAGAGCTGGAGGAAATGTTACAGCATTGGAATAAAAGCCGTGAGGAAAACAGTTAGCATAAATTAAAAATTAGGAGGTTATCCAGTGTGATTTTTCTACGCAAACAAAAAAGCACAGGAAAAATGATCGGTTAAGTATGAGAAGCACAGACATCACAAGCTCAGACATAGTTTAGTGAAGGTTACCAGCTATACTGGGAGTCTAACAATTAATATTTTTGAAGGCTTAAGCAAACTTAAGTTAGGAAACAGGCTGGTGGAGAGGCAGATAAGTACAGATTAGTTGGGATAGTCACCTGACGATGAAGTCAAACTCCGACCCAGCCAGCATAAGGACCCCCAGGAGGGTGGAGAATGCCCCATCCAAAACCGGGGCAAACATGTGCTCCAGAGCCAGGACTGCTCGGCGGTGCCGGTCGCCGATGGCGGTGATGAAGGCCTGCAGAGTGCAAACAGCAAGCCGCAGCGGTTAGCGATCAGAAGCGAAGGCCTTCCTGTTTAGGCGCTCATCTGCTGAGAAGCTAGCACTCACCAAGGCCACATGGACGGTGAACTCCACCCCGATGCCCACGGAGGCGATGAGGATGACCACGGGCACCGCACTCAGCTTGATCCCAATCAGGCCCATCATCCCGAAAAGCTCCACCGTCATCAAGGACAGGACCAGAACCTGAGGAGGAAGCCCCAAGCATTGGTGGCGGTGGGGCTTGCCCAAGTTGCCTGGTCTTCGTCATTGGAATTACGACAACATTGGTAGCAGAACTTTTGACTCCTACTGTGTAGTAATGTAACCCCCCAGCCGGGCTTCCCAGAAGGCCACAGTGCTGAACCTTAAAAACGTCACTCTGAAACAGCCCCAGAGAGAGTGAAAAAGCTGCACTGAGCTCCTACAAAGTCCCTGTGGGTCTGGGCCTGTCATTCCCACTCCGCGTGAAGCCGGTGCAGGGGGTGAGGGGCTCAACATTGCTAAAAGGGAGAAATAAATACTGAAGTGGCCATAGAGTGCCTAGTGAATACCTTAACAAGCAGTTCAGGACTTAAATAAAGCCGAGAGACAGCTGCTTTGCGTGGCCCGTGCATTAAAGCTGACGTCCTGACTGCTACTTAGCACATCATTCTGAGCAGAGCCGAAGGTGGGCCAGCCACTCAGGTCCCGGCACGGCAAATGCTATTATCAGCTGATGTATCTCAGGTTACTGGGGGGCCCCGGGGCCTTTGAACAGGGCTGGAAATGGGGGGGGGGGGCGGGGCGAAGATCAGAGAGCCTGAAGGAGGGGATTGTAGGGGGGCTGGTAGTGGGGGCAGGGCGAGGGGAACCAAAACCAACGGCTAAACGTGAAGCACGGCCGTAACTTTTTTTTACCCCTTTCATTCAGCTTGTAAAACATGCGGATGAACAAGAGATCCACCATCCATTTCTCAGGGAGCTCAGACGTCCAAAGCGTGGCGTGCAGTAGAACACAAATCGCACACGAGATCGGGACGTGCCCGGGGGTGGTGGGGGGGGCGTAGACATGCAGTAAGAATGTGCAGAAAAGCAAAGGTCATCTAGCAAGTTTAGCATAGCCGTCGCCCAGGCAACCGCTCTCGTATCCTCGTCCATTTTAAACAAGACCCTTTTTAAACAAGAATCCCACGTAGACTAAACACGACTCCCCCAGACAAAAACAGCAGAAGAAACACTGCGACCCGCACGGCGGTACGAAAGCAGATCTCTTGTATGTTTCCACAAAACCCACGCAGAAAGGTAGACTGGGGCGCAATCCACGCTAAATAAGTACGTAAACAAGATAACACTCGGGTATTAGAGGGAACATGCTTGTGTGTGTATGTTGCTTTCTAGCACTGCTGTTACAAATGCCATTAATTTTTTGGGTTAACAAATGCCATCTGGTGGTTCATAATTAATTAATTCAAATCAAAACTGAGCCTGACACACCTAATAATGGTGGCAGATGAGCGGCTGCGGGGTGGGGACTCACGATGATGCCGGCAGTCCAGGGGTTGAGAAGGAAGAGGGCGCACACCAGGAAGGTGCACGCCAGCACCACGCTGATGGAGAGCAGCAGCCAGTGACGCAGGCTGACGTACTGCTCCCAGAAGAGGAAGGGGTATCCGTTGGGGTAGCTGGGAAGGCCCTGTCGGCTGTAGTTGCTGCAGACAGCCCGCACGCTCTCAATGGCCTCCACGAACTGCGGTGTCTCCCGGAGGCCAAAGAGGTAGAAAGGGAACTGTGCGTATTCGATGGGCTCGGCGGCAGGAACTGCGGAGGGGGGGGACATCGGTCAGGCGGCTTCACCTGTGCGGCACAGCTTTTTACAGTCAAGTACTGAGGGTACCAAGTACCGAGGGAGAGAACAGACGTCAGTGGGGGCTGCGGAGGGGGGACATCTGTCAGGCGGCTTCACCTGTGCGGCACAGCTTTTTACAGTCAAGTACCAAGGGTACCAAGTACCGAGGGAGAGAATGGGTGTCAGTGGGGGCTGCGGGGGGCAGACGCAATACCAGCTGCTATTCCTGCATACCAACCCCGCGGTCAGACTGGGAAGCAGAGCTACAGGATTCCATTCCTGTGGTTTTCCCGCTATTCTCCTATTCCCCAGCCGCCCCGGGCCAGACAGGCAGGTGTCCACCGGTGACATGCACCTGGGTGTTCTTCCTGACACTGATCCCCTGTAATTACAGTGTTGGGAGCAGAGGCTCCGCCCACCCCACCCCCCCCCCCCGGCTCATTCTCAGTGGGGGGGGCAGGAGAGGTTGGGCAATCCTTCACGGAAATTTGTATGAGCATGGTGGGCACCATCCGGTCCAAGTGTATGAGAGCACAGGAGCTGTAAGCCAGAATGCCCCCTCCCCTCACCCACCGGCCCCCCGCTCCATGGGTGTGTGCCGCTGTGTGTTCCGCTGCCTGCAGGGCCATACAGCACCACTCGCTAAACATGATTTGCCCCATTATAACCTCTGCTATAAATTTCCATTAAGACGAGACTTGGCCGGTCGCCAGCACTGCTCCAGGGGTCCGAGCGGAGGGAAGTACTTTCAGCTTGTTATCCAATCACGTCTCCCCAAGCCCCCCTGTAAGACTCAATAACCTGACCAGCCACTTAAGCCAGATAACTCCCGACTTTAACGCAAATTAAATCAATCCGAGTCACTCTCTCCCTCTTGCACAGGAGGCTCTCTCTCTCTCCCGCCACCCCAAAAATAAAAATCCAGGCCCAAATTTGTAAAATGTGTAAAGATGCGGCCTTACTGACTCGTACAGCGCTCAGTACCGGTATGATGTCCTGGTACACAACGCTGATACTTTTACAAGGAGCATTAACACAGCAGGGAGGAAAAAATAAATAAGTCACATGTCTGGCACTTCACCCCAGAGCCAAAGGCACTGATCCAGGACTAGGGGCCAGAGGCTGTATTATAAACCCAAACACGTGGTGCAAGATCGGAATCTGATGGAAGGTCAGTGATTCCTCCGCTCGCCCATCATGCTGCGGGGCTGTGCTCAACGTGACCATGCGGCCAGAGGTGGGGGGGGGATTCACTTACTGCTGAGCCGGGTCTCGGGCATGGAGTCCGTGTGGTCGTGCACCCACTCTGGGGGGTGTGGCCGGATGTTGGCCTGGGAGGCAGCATAGGCCACTGGGTCATTGCTGACCCAGGCAGTCAGGTAGATGTAGAAGGCCGCGGGGTTGATGATGCCATCTGCGTCCACCAAGCGCTGTCTGGTCACCTGGGGGGGCATAAGAAATGCATAGGCATACATACGCCTGGAACACATACGCATGGTACACATACGCAGAGACATACATACGCAGAGGCATACATACGCCTGGAACACATACGCATGGTACACATATGCAGAGGCATACATACGCAGAGGCATACATACGTCTATACCCCAGGAAGAACGCCAGGGACACACACACACACACACACACACACACACACACACACACACATACATATTTATGCAATCATACACTACTGGCCAGTTCAGGTGCACCAACCGGCCTAGCTGCATGTCCTGACTGTGAGAGGAAACTGGATAACCTGAAGTAAACCCGCCCAACACGGGGAGAACATGCCAACAGCACACAGGTATAGCGCAGGAACCAGCGCCACCCACCAAGTCACTGTGCTGCCCATTCATAATGAAATCCATGGCATAAATCGTAATAATACACATTATTAACAAACCTATTCCAGAGAAGAAGAGGGGGAAATATCACAAACCCCCATTACGCACGCGCACACACACACACACACACACACACACACACTGGAGCCCACTGTAGGTAAGGGAAACACACAGACCAGCCATGGCAATGCTTTCCACTCCCCCCCACGGACCCCCAGTGCCTCTCAGAGCCACGCCACCCGCCCTCACCAGAAGATGGGAGAGCGTTATGAGGAGACCAGGGGCCGTACCATACACTGGGTCCCAGGACCATAAATTGCAGGTTTCAGAAAACTTGAGAGGATGGCGTTTGGGGGGGTGGTATCCGTAGGAGGAAAAATTGCTTGAGTTAGCGTAACAATAAAAAAAAAAAAAAAAAAAAAAAAAAAGTTGGCCCCGGTCCCTGAGCACGCCTGTGTGCAGTTAACCTTGTTGTTAACACTGATGGGAATGCCACCCAGCAAATGGAGGAAAGCTATAAAAATAAAACAACATCTGTACAAATGTTGCTAACACTTGCTCCTCCTGACCCCTATGGATACCCATAATGCCCGGCTCCGCGGTGCGGTTCTGCTTCACGTGCTGTGAAGGGCAGGCAAGAGAAGAGCTCCTGACATCAACACCAATATAACCTCGGGGGGGGATGAAATGAAATAAAATTCTTCCATACTGAGAATTGGGGGGCCGAGCGCCTGTTACCGACGACGGCAAAAACGAAGAATGGAATTTACATAAAACGTCACCTCTCGGCTTGCTCCAACTAGGTCACAAGACAACCTCATCCAGGCATACAGACTTTACACGTTGAAAATAAGGACGTCAAACTGTGGAGCCCCTCGGGGTGCAGGGGCAGGACACGCCGTGAGCCACTACTGCAAAGCATGGAACCGCACGCACTTCACTCTGCAATGATTCACGAGGCTGGAAGCAACACACATCAGTCGCTTTCTAGGCAGAGGAACGAGGGATGGAGCATGTGGCAGTGAAAGGAAAGAAAAGGGTGGTGAGTTTGGATTCCAGAGGTCTGGATTCAATTAAGCAGCAGGATACGCAACGACTGTATATCTTTGAGCTGTCAGTGGGGGCACACAGTGCGTGGCCGGACCCCCCCGGCCCAGTGCCGCTCGCTCTCGGCCCCTCTCGCACGCTGCATGCCAGCACAGTGGCCGGACCCCGCCGGCCCCCCCCCCCGGCCCAGTGCAGTTCACTCTCGGCCCCTCTCGCACGCTGCATGCCAGCACAGTGGCCGTTATTTTTTATTTTTACCTGCAACATGGCAACTTCTCAACCCGACAGCTAATACGAGGGGGTGGGAGGGTCTCCTCCAAGACCTCACAGAGAAAGAGAGAGAGTCCTCCACCACCCAGTACCCCCTCTGCATTCATGGTTTCATTTTTTTATATTTAAAAACCCTGAGCCTAGTGGCAGCAACCAGGTCATGCCTAAGAACACCGCAAACGTGGTAAACTGTCATGTTGAGGAGTGGTTGAGGGGCTTTGGAAGTTAGTCATCAGCTCAGAAATCTTCATCCGCAGAAAAAGGATCAGACAGAAAAATATATATATAATAAAACAGGCTGAACTAAGAGTTAATGGTTTTTTCAGAGGTGGATTACAGCCCCTGCGAGTGCTTTAAATTCCAGGGCTTGGTAAGGCAATCAGGGTGAAGTGCATTTATAAGCCAGGTGTGGTTTTCTGCGGCCAGCCCACAAACACATCGGGAAGCCAGTGTCGCCGGGTCAGTCCGGAAGAGGAATCCCTAACGAACCTCCCCAGCACCGTATGACCGCTCCAGAAATGTGGTATTAATCCAGAAAATTAACTGACCAAGATGATCAATGATACTTTGAGACACGCTGAAAATCGTCCATCCAGCCGAAGCACAGCTGCTCTAGAATGAAACACTGAACGTTTGAAACGCCTCTTCACTGAATCTGTCAGTTCTGAAGGCATCAGAAGTGCGAAGCTGACAGTGCTGTAGACCGACCTCATGCTCACCTGGTTAAAACTGATGGGCTTGTCCCTCCGGCCCGTCTGCACCAAGAGCTTGTAGGCCAGGATCCCGTCCTCTGAGCCATTCCTGTAGCTGGCGTGAGTGATCTTCCCGGCCTCCCAGTCACGGTCAAAGGCCTGCTGAAGACCTGCCGGGGGCAGAGACACGGGAGATGAGAGACGAGCAGAGAATATGGGTGGCGAGAAAACACGGCCTACAAACTCTGCCCTTGCAGCTATGAACTGCCTTACTTTTCATAGGAGCAGTCCAGGCTGCACCAGCCCGCCTGCAGCCTCTATAAAGCCCACTGGTTTAGGGGCTGGAATGCAATTTGTGGTAAAGTGAAAGGGTTTGTAGGCAGGGGGGGTGTGTGTTCAGACTGACAGCTTTAAGCACTTTTTCAGGGAAGTCAAGTGTGTCAATTTCGGTAATTATGAAAGTGCCCAACGTTTTGTGACTGAACGCTGCCTCGGGATGAACCACATGCTTCTTTTCTATCTTAATTCTATTTGGAGTGCCACCTGTTATCTTTGCTAGTGTGTGAGCTCAGCTTGGGGACAGCCATGCTCATTTCCCCTGCCCCTGTCCCCGAACATGCCCCCCCCCCCCAATGCTAACCAGCCCAGCAAAGGGGGTGTAGTCCTACAGCCTAATCAGGTTGGTGCATCCTGAAGGCACAGATGAGGTCTTTCGACCAAATTAATGTTCCCTTTTTCCACCTTGTCTCCAAAAACTCAGTATCCAGAGCTGTCACACCAAGCGCAAGTGATACTCAGATGCTTCGAAGCTGGTCTGTGGCGGTGTGCCTTTTTGTTTTTAAGGGAAGAGGCAAGGACTTTTGAATCTAAACCATAAACCTATAAACTCTCTCCAACTCGTTGATTAATCAGATTTAAATCCATGGGCCATTAGGAGAACACATTTAAATCCCAACCACAGTGGCAGGAACCAGAGGCCCAGCGATGGAGTAATACTCTGGGAACCACACATGAGGCCTCGCAGTGCTCATGCGACCTAAAGATAGCCTGCGAGACCCAGGCCATATATATAAATCAAACCACTGACAGCCTATATTACATTTTTCGAGTGTAAAGTTTCCAGCCCACATATTAATCTCGTCTCCCGGCTCCTGCTTTAATCGTTCGGTGACATAGAATATAACTCAAGCTAATCTATAATTAAAGCTGATATTTGACGGTGTCGTCACTCCACATGTGTCACTTCTGACGCGATTGGAGCTCATGTGTTTTCTTTCTGGGCTTGCGATGGGTCACCCTGAGGCAGTCGCCAAGGACGCCAGCGTAGGGTGGGGGTCAAGGCCTGGCAGGAGCATTAAGGCAAGTCTCTGTGGTCCCTTACACTTGGACAGAGCTAAGCATTCTGACTGGGGAGGGGGGGGGTCATTAAAGTGAAGCTATGAAAAATCGGACAAAAAAAGACACTGTGAAATAAAAACAAAAAATTTGCAACATGAAAAATTTTGGGATGGAGGAAAGGGTTCCTCTGCTCTTATTTACCTGCCCCTCAGCACCCCCATCGGCGGCATGGATGCCATCGCACAGGCTCCTCGCTCTCAAAGCGCACGCTAACGCTTCTCCCCCACCATCGCGTTCTCCCTCCCATCGCCCGTGGCTCATTTGTGAGACACATTGTTTTCAGTCTTCCTTGTTTCGCAGTCTGGCTCCAATTTGTCAGGCCATTTTGAAGCGCACCCCCCCCTCCAATTCCCCCCCGCACCCCCTCTCTCTTTTATACAGGCAGACAGATACACACACGCACACACACACCCACACACAAACATCTGGCCGATTCCGATGACAGAGGCAAATGGGAGACACATATAATAATACTTTCCTTCTCTTAAATATGTCCGACTACCGATTTCCCGTCGACAAAAGTGCAGCCAGTCAGTTGCCGCCGGCAACGGCGCGCCCCCCCCACTGAGTCTACGCCCCCCCCACCACGAGTGCACCAGCCAGAACAAAAAACCGGCCTTTTCAACAAGAGCACGGGGAAGGAGCCGACACTGTAAGAGCTCCGTGCCCTCCCAGGGATGTGGCGTGACACTCGGGTCTCCAGACAAAGGCAAGATGGTCTGTGAATATTTAGAGAATTGTATTTCACGGGAACCAAATGACACTGGAGCAAAGAACGCCCCCCCCCTCCAGTGTCATAGGCAGGGCCACCCATAAGGGGGAGAGAACTGGAAAGACTTTCAGGGGCCCAAAAAAATTGGGAGGGACCCATGAGTGTGTGTGTGGGGGGGGCATTTTTCAGGGGCACAGCCATGTCTTTTCATGACCCTGATTGCAGTGCTCGATGTTGCACATCAGGGGGCGTGAGGGACAAACTGGTCACATGGAAAAAACATCCTGAGCCAAAAGGCAAAATGAATCATCCTTTTTTATGCCCCCCATCCAAAAAAAAGAAAAAAAAAAAAGATATATACACCACTTCCCCCCTCACACAGAATGCCAGATCCTCTACTCCTGATGGCTGCTGGGAGGCCAGGCTGGCCCAGCTAGCAGCTGATTGGCCCCTGTAGTGCCCCCACCTGTCACTCACTGTGTAATGAGGCTGCTGGGCGGGGCTCTTACCTTGCAGCCAGTCCCGGAAGTAGTGCAGCCACATGCGGGGCAGCTGGCCGTCGTCGCCCCGCAGCACGTACTTGACGGTGCCGAAGCGCTGGTGCAGCTCGTAGAGCAGGGCCTGGCCGCGCGCGTACTCCGCGCCCTGCGTCACCACGTACATATTGTAGAAGGAGAAGTACTTGAACTGTGCGCCGATGAAGTCGTACTCGCGGGTCTCCCGCGGCACGATGTCGGTGAGCTCCAGGCCATCGCGGACCCGCGTGGTGCCGTACAGGCTGATGGCCAGCAGGCCCAGGAACAGCGCGATGACCACCACCTGAGGTTGGGAGGACCACATGAGCATGGGTCAAGGACAGCAGAGCTATTCGGACCTCTGACATGACATCTAAACCTGCAAACTGGTCACCAGTCAAAGCCTGTACAGACCCTGCTGCACTGAATGACGAAGCAGAGTTGATCCGTTTCCCAATAAGTTAAAAGGTCACTCAGCAGAGCAACTGGACCCCGCCCCAGAACTGGCTTCTTAAGATCTCGTCCTTCTGAAGCATTTCTGATTGGCCCAGGTACTGCACCTCTTGGCCAATGGCATGACCAGAACATCCCAACCAAGCAAAGCGGTTTGGGTCAGTGAGCCCCAGTGGAACATGCAGGACTGGGGGCAAAATCAGGAATGAGAGGGTGGGGCAGAGCAGAAATGAAAGGGTGAGGCAATGAGGGAAGGGCGGGGCAAAGCTCACCTTGGTGGTGGGCTGAAGCAGGAAGGGAGCATAATGCTTCTCGGCAAAAGAAGCGAAGGTCCAGCGGGAGCAAGGGGGCCCCACACAGCGCAGGGAGGGCTCGCCCGGCCGGGAGAGGAGGTCCCGCATTGAGCTGGCGCTCTCGGGACTCTGGAAGCCAGCAGCCTCAGCGGGGGCCTGGGGGGCGTAGCTGGGGCCGGCCTGCCCTCGCTGGCTGCTGCTGTTATTGTTGTTGTTGTTGCTGACGGGCTGCACGGAGATCTCGGAGCACGGCTCAGCCGTGGTGTAGAAGGCCTGCGTACGCGGGTCGTACTGTGTGCGCAGCTGCACCGTCGACTGCATGGTGATGTGCGTTTGCTGCGCAAAGCTGTGGCTGCTGTAGGATGGCGGCGGGCTGTAGCGGCCGGCCTCCATGCCATCCAGGTATGCCTGCGGCTCCATCTGGATCACGCGATTGGCACACGGGCTGGGGGGGGGTGCAGAGGGAGAAGGTCACCACCCACATACCTCAGCGGACATCATTACCCAATCCAGGTCACCATGGACGCAGGCTAAACGCTAAAAACAACACAACTAAAAGCTTTATTTGTGTCTAGGAGGAGGGTGGTGTGCATGCATGCGTGTGTGTACCAAGCGTGAGGAAAATCACCTCATCAGTGTTGAGCTCTAATTAGGGCCCCCGGGGGGGGGGATGGGAAGAGAAAAAAGGGAAAAGCTTCCAAATGCTGCTCGGAGGGACCCGACTGACAAAACAGCATAACAGCATAATGATGGAGAGGAAAGTTTGGGCATTAAGCTTAATTTCCTTTAAATGACGATGCGATAACTGCATGGAGGAAATATGTGCCTGGAGCAGGCCAGAGGATTTCCTGTTCATACATGGGAAAAATGGAGCCAGCGGGGGCAGGAAACAAGGGGAACAGGAAGCAGGAGGAGCAGGAAGCAGTAGGAACAGGAAGTGGTGGGAGCAGGAAGTGACGAGAGCAGGACGTGGTGGGAGCAGGAAGAGGCGAGAGCACACTTACCTGACGAAGCAGCAGAAGATGTCAAAGCGGCGATCCTCACGTCGGTACAGGTCCATGCTGAGGATGGCGGGAAAGATGAGCAGCACCATGGCGAAGTTGAAGACGACCACCACTGCGGCCTGAGCAGGAAAAAGCACAGGGGAGGGGCTTTAATGAGGGGGGAGGAGCTTTAATGAGGGGGGGAGGAGCTACAGGCAGACCAAGTTACAGCTCAATAAAACCCTCACACCTTTACAGATAAGAAATAGCTGATGTACATATGTACTTCAGCAACAACACTGGGCCTTCTCTTTTGCTATGGAAACCCCCGAGAACCCCCCAAATGTGCCTGCAGATCCGGGGGACTGGGCACAAACGAGGAGGACAGATGCTCAATTGCTTGAACCCGTCCTGGCTGGTGGCAGGTTTCCGGAGTGCCCGGCTGGGAGGGGGCTTGAGGGACGGGACACGGGGGGCGGGAGGACGGTCACCTTTGCACTTTGTGCACCGAAGTGCATTTGTTCAGATGACACAAATATAAAAGCATCAAGCAGAAAAATGCCTTGAGAGTCACAGTCGCATTACAACATAGCAGGCATGAAGGGTTAAGGCAACTTTATATACAGGGAAAGATATAGCCAGTACTCAGGAGAAGGTTCCGCCAGCAATAAGTGCCACTAACTGTCATTTTGCTCATCACTAAAGAATCCCCAACAGACTGGTGCTCAGCCTTAACGCAGCGCCACAGCCTCATTCTCCCTACAAACCACTGGGGCCAACTAGCTGCCATGCTGGGGGCCTTAAAACGGTTCATATACACCGCGCAGGCAGCTTGTTTGAAGCAGTGTCCTGGGGGCGGGGGGCGTTTCTCCAAGGTGGTTTATCCCACGAGGGCCTGTTACCTGTTTTTATGAGCCACACGCAAGGAGCTATAGCCCAACCCCCAACCCAGGAGCGGACGAAAATCGGCCACCGGCATGCGCCACTGGGGGCTGCCACAACACCGCTGATACTGGGAGCCCACGGAATCCCACCGGGAAGAAGGGGCCAGCCGGGCAGGCCTGGCACACCCCACACCCCGGCAAGAAAACGGGCTCCTAAAATAAAGCAGAGTCAAGCTTGGACACCGGGATTCTGAGTTTGGGACGACTTCTGTGGCCACGCTGGGAGGTAGCGCACAGGGGGGTGGGGAGAATGCTGAGCTGGGGGGCTAGGGGGGCAGTCAGAGGGAGAGCCGGGGGTAGAGAGCATTGGGATGGGGGGGGGGGGTTACAAAAGAGGAGCAGAAAGAGGAGGAGCAGGAGCACAGAGAAAGAGAGAGAGAGAAAGTGCAGCGAGTATGAGAGGGAGTGTGAAGCAGGAGGGAGGGGGGCAGGGAAAAAAAAAACAAGGGGAGAGAGGGGGGCAGGAAAGAAAATAAGGAGAGAGGGGGGAGCAGGAAAGAAAATAAGGAGAGAGAGAGAGAGAGAGAGGGAGGGGGGAGCAGGAAAGAAAACAAGGGGGGAGAGAGAGAGAGAGAGAGAGAGAAAGGGAGAGAGAGCAGGGAGGAAACAGAAGAGAGCAGCATGTGTGGGGGGTGTGGGGGGGCTGGCTGGGGCCCTGCCCAGGGTACAATCTGTATCCCGCT
>JAODKL010000040.1:25263820-25290548 GCA_026780765.1 Petrocephalus schoutedeni
GTGACGCCCCCCCACCCCCTCCCGCACGGATATCCACTGAAACGCATGCGACACTCAGGGACGGTCTGACACGCTGTGTCAGCCTGGAGGGTAAGGGGCTGGGGGTGGGGGAGAGGGGGAGAGGGAGGGCGCTTCGGCAGGAGAGGGGAGACCGCAGCTATGTGCGGGTTCTCTTCAGAGGCGATCTCTGTTGGGACTGGCACAGCGCGTCCTGCTTTAATCCCCGCGCTGAGCCCCGGTAATTCCCTGCTGGAATGTTTTCCTTCCCCGGTCTGCGCTGCCCGCAGAGGAGCAGGAGGCGGGCGGCACGGGAGACATGAAAGCCGCCTCAGTGTGGGCAGAGAGGGGGAAAGAAAACATAGCACGCACACACACAGCGCCCCCCCCCACAGGCCGGGAACACACACAAACACACACAGCACCCCCACAGGCCAGGCGCACGCACACACACACACACACACACACACACACATACACATACACATACATACATACATACATACATACATACATACATACATACATACAGTGCCCCACACAGGCCAGGCAGACACGGCACCCCCTACAGGCTGGGCAGACATACATATACACAAGCAGCGCCCCCTGCAGGCCAGGCACACACACATACACATAGCGCCCCCTGCAGGCCAGGCACACACATACACACACAGCGCCCCCTGCAGGCCAGGCACACACATACACACACAGCGTCCCCCGCAGGTCAGGCACACACACATGTATACACACACAGCGCCCCCCACAGGTCGGACACGCACACATATATACACACACAGCGCCCCCGCAGGTCAGACTCACACATGCATGCATGTGGGACGTTAGAATGCCAGTGAGATGCTGCACTAAATATTGCGTGTTCCTTAGTTCCCAGTTAGTGCCGCTCTGTGTACACAGCAATGCATCACCATGCTACAGTCTGAGCAACTCAGCATGTGTGTGCGTGCACGCACTCTCAACTGCACACATGCACGTTGCCCACTGGAGTGAATTGGGCCACGTCGCATTTCAGGCGCCCAAGAGGCACACAGACCCCAGGTGGCGGCGTTCTGCTTCCTTCCAGACCGCATGAAATCTGCGCGCGCCCTGCCAGGCCCCGCCGGCTTGCCGTTCAGCCACGGTCATCTTTTCCATGCGGCTGCTGCCACCAAGGGACCAGTTTGGGGCGGGATCGAACCCTGGGCCAAGGCCGGAACGTGCTCGACCGCAGAGAGGGTGGTACCAAACCACACGTTTGATTGGAACGGGAAACTGAACCCCCACCCAAAGAACTGGGGTGTGGGGCTGGATCAGAGGGTGGAGGCACATGCAAGAGGGCTTCATGAGCCGGCCTTCGGTTCTAATGACGCAAAGAACAATAAATGAAAGGGAGCGTGCTCTGAGCGCCATCATTACGAGATGCCATTACGCCACACCGACTGCTCGGCATGCACCCCGGCGATGCTCAAACAGCACAGCGCCAGGGCACCAGCAAGAGCTACCCCGCCGCGTGCCAGTGTCTGGACCCACGAGAGCGCAAGGTTTTGGGCGGAGCCGCGGACTTTATCTTCAATGTCAGGCCTGTGCCTGGCCGTAAATCATACAGGGTCTTCAATCTAATTCTATGAAAACACAAAGCAGCCACTGCAGTATCACAAATTGGACAGCCTGTGTTTAATAAGGGTACGAAAAAGATCTCAGAACCTTTTGAGACTAGTACTGGTCCTAAAGAACACTGATCAAACCGTCCCACAATTCACCGGGATAATGCGCAGCTCTGCTGTAGTCCACAGGAGAGACCATGAAGCCTTCCTACAAGGAAGCTTACAGGTGTCTGGGACACGCCTCCCAGGGCCACACCACCCCCCCCCCCCCCCCCGCATACCGCTCGTGTCGGGCTGGACCCCGGGTGGCCTAATTGCAGCGAAAGGGCCCAGCTTGGCCCGCTCGCTCGCCACTGTAAATGAGCTGCAGATGCAGGACACGCCAGGATGACCCTGACCCATAACCCCGCCCCCCCCCGCTACCTCCCACCCAGAAACCCACAACCCCCTCTGCTCCAGCAGATAGGGTTACCTGGAGGGGCCGGGCAATCTGTAGCAACATAAACTGCCACGCTAATCAGGTTCAGAGGAGGCCACCACACCCAGGATCAGGTTTGTCTTGATGAATGAGATCAATTTAACCCCAGGATGGGGGGAGGAGGGGGGCAGGCAATAAAAAAACCTATAAAAACATGAGGCAAAGAAGGATGTGGAAAGGAGGCAGAGACCTGCAGGGAGAAGGCCCTGAGGGCTGGGATGGGGATGAGGGCAGCCATGAAGAAGGCGGTGACGTTGCTGATGGAGGTGAGTGCTACACTGGCCCCCGTCCGCTTCAGGCACTCCCCGGTGCGGTCCTATGGGGGGGGGGGGCACATGGCCAAGGAGAGAGAGAGAGAGAGCGCGTCAGGAAGTCAGAGGGCGAGTCAAACCCCACATCTTCACCTGGCTGAACGTCTCCGCATGCTGTCTCAGGCTCCACCGTTTGTCTCTCTCTAAAAAGCTGGACGTTAAAGTGCCCATTTCAGAGCATCAGCGATCACGTATGGACGATTCTTGCGGTTAACCGCTGGCTTATAAGCATTTCCCTTCTCTGTTTAACCCTGATCCTTCTGCCACACGTTTCCAGTGGAACTGGAGTCACATTCAGTCACAGAGGAGTCAGATCACTTACACAGGCACACTAACCCCTGTAATGGGAGCAAATTAACACCCTCCCTTCCCAGGTCTTCAGGGAAATGATCATCAAATTACAATGGAGGGGGGGGGGTGCAGAATTTGAGGAAAAAATACAATGTAAAATGTGTCATACACAGTCAATATAAGTCAAACAGAGGTGACAAAGCAGGTAGGCATTTTGAACACCTTGAATGCTTTAGAAAAGAAAAATGGTTTTCTTCCATTCTCAGACTGAGCCCAGCTGCTGATTGAAATGAGTTATGGTTTTAATCTGCATTTGTGGTTTTGAGAAGGGAAAAGCTTAAAAAAAAAAACTACTGGATCACACATAATACGCCCGATCTCTTGCCTGCACGCACACGCGTGCATGTCAGACCACACGCGGAGTGGCGGGGGGGGGCTGTTTACTCTGTATGTCAGGCAGACTAAAGGGTGACAACGGGGAGAGAAATCCACACGCCTTTCAGTTTTTGCAGAGTGCCGGTGTTGATAAACACAAAACAAAAATCTGGCAAACACATGCCGCCCCCCTCCCTGGCACTGATTCGGGGGCCCGGAGGTGTTGCACGCATAAGCCACGCCCCTAAACTTGCATCTGGATGAGAAATGGAGAAGTGAGTATTTTCTCAGCCTCCCTGGGGGATCAGCCGCATTGTCCAGGCTGCTTTTTCTTGTTTGCCCGCCTGTAACATGGGCTTTAGGGGTCTTTCACACGCACAGACAAGCTCCCGCGCATTCCACCCCATGAATGAGATTCCCTCACCCCCAGATAAGATAAGAGTGCCTTGCTGCCTGCGTTTAGAGAAGCCGCCGACACGATCTCACGCTCTGTTGACGAGTCTCAGGAAACTAAAAGAACAACAGCAGCGGCGGCGGCGGCCCGGGTCCGCTGCCCCCATCCGCGCGGCCGAGGTGCGCTACGCATCGCGTGTCTGCTTTAAGGCCGCGCGCGGATCTTTATCTGCACGGTCGGATAGGAAAACCTTCCTCTTGGGGGCCGCTGGGCGGGGTGTCTGGAGATGGAGAGATCCTGCCCTTACCTCGAATGGTATCCTCTTGTTCTGACCCGTTTCGCTGAAGGCGTGAGCCAGGAGGAAGACGTCGTCGACACCGACTCCCAGCGCGAGGAAGGGCAAAACCTCAGATTAAGAACGAAAGAAAGAAAGCCTTAATTTACAGAATCACCATCATCGCCCTCGCAGGAATGCACCCATAGCTAGCGCCCACAGCTACTGCAGCAGGGCAACTAAGCAGCTGGCTATACCTGAGTTGTGGCGGCATTGAAGGAGATGCCAAGGAGGGAGCAGAGACCCAGCCCCGCGGCGACGGACAGCGCCACCAGCAGGACCCCCGCCAGGCCCACGGCTCCCTGCGACTTGGCGCAGTCCCAGCGGAGCATGGTCAGGCAGGCATAGGCAAGCTGCAGGTCAGGTGGGGACGGAAGGGAGGATACATGAGCGCCCATACGCACATGACACGGTCCACTCTGCAGACTCAGCATCGGCATTCACACAGGCAGTCTCTCCCCACAGGGCAACACGGGGTGAGGACCCAAACAACGATATGAAAACATGCACATTTCACACTTAATGCACTACCAATGCGCACAGCCTGCTGACTGCGGCCTGGCTAAGGCGCCGACGCACCATGAGCAGGTAGCCGCTGGCCACGCGGATAACACTGACGTCGGAGAAGGATTTGAGGATGTCTTCCAACGTAGTAGTCGTGAAAGAGAGCACCTTCTGAGAAGAGTTGACCGACACGCTCTGCTGGACGGCCTACGGAAAAGACAAAACATATTAACTGAAAAACTCAACCAAAAAGAAAAACCAAAGGTGTGTTCAAGACCTTATTTCAGATGGATGAAAAGAATTATAACATCATAAAACATCTTACTGAACTAAGTCCACCTCAGGTTGATGTTAAGTTCCCTTTCACAAGCACCACGTTGTTTTTTAACAGCAAGTTAAAAACAGTTTTGATTTAACAGTTTAAATCTTGGGAGAGTAGGATAGGTTTCTCCCGGATTCCAAAACAAATAGTGATGCACGCCCACGAAAAAGAGGGCCGCTTGTGAGGCTGCCGACTGTCTGGACGCTACTGCGTGTTCAGAGCGGGCCCCACACTGCTCGCGAGATGCCAGCAGCTGCGTCCGGCCACCTCGTGGGGGAGGTGGCTGTAGAGCACAGAGTTCGAGTTGAGAAAGACGAAATAAATAAAGCTTGTGTAGCAGCAAGGTTTGTGAAACACTGCCAATATTCTCGCGTTTACTGGGATCGCATTATTTTTAATGCGGGGAGGGTTCTCTCTCTCTCGGCTCTTCCCATATTGACAGCTCAAACCTTGTCCCCCTCCAGGAGGGCATTATGCCACCCCCCACCCCAGGATACCAGCCCCGAACTCCCAGTACACAAGAGTTCTGCAGCAAGCAAAGGTCTGCCCCTGGAAAACATAGACCAGATGATGTCACATGTACAACCACCAATGGGACCGCAGCTGCGAGAGCGATCCGCCAGCCATCTAATGCATTCCAGACGGTTGGGCTCCACGGCAATGCCGGCAATTTCAGCCACCACTCTGGTCTCGGGCTCAGCCTGGACCCACACGGCACATGTGAGGAGGTGGGTGGGCCGCAGGCTTTGGGCCCATGCTCTCCCGCACAGATGGAAGGGGGTCCGTTTCATCCCCTCCCCATCCGATCCCCATTTTCAAAACCGTCAGCAGACATGAAGGGCGTGGCTGCCTCTGGGTAACTGATCTCAGACCACGTTTCAGCAAAACCTCTCAGAAGCATATAAACACAAGGCAGACTGGAGAAAATGGCAGCTGAGGTTTCATTACGGAAGAGTAACCCTGATCTAAACTGCTCTCCAGGCAGGACGAAGTCAGATGACGTACCTCCGAGTACTTCCTCTGCCAGGCCTCCAGGATGGCAGCCGCCTTGTCCTCATTCCAGTTGATGTGGGAAACCATGTCGTAGCCCTTCAGATGGTCATACATCTGCTTGGGGGTCATCAGCTGGAACATGGTCTGCAGGGCCTGAGCACTGGACCAGCCCGGGATGGGTGGGGACAAAAAGGGACCATTATGTTTGAAAATAACAGTAGAGCAGCCCATAACAGAGGCAAGTAGTCAAGAAATGGTACAAATAAATTCAAGCATGAAGAAACCCAAGGAGCATGAAGCTACAGCCCATACCAGGGACCTACCACAGGGGCCAACCCCCGGGGGCTTACCGCCAGGAGCCTACCGCCAGTAATGACCAAAGCTCAAATAAGGGTGACAAGCATAAAATGAGCTTATGCCTGGGAACACCATTCTGGAAGTGGGGCAGATCATGCATGCGTCTGGAGTTGGGGAAAGCTCCGATTTTCTTTCTGAGGAATTCATCCAATAATCATGCATTGCACTACAGTTCAGTACGCTCCCCACTGCCACACGGTGATTCTGCCCAACAGCCAAGTGTCGTGTTTGTTTTGAATTTTTTTTTTCTCTTACTTTCAAAGAGGAGGCCATGTAGCCATCTGAGGCCACTTCACAGGGCCAAGATGCCCGCTCTGGAATGCGCTAATGTAGCAGCTGGAAGCCGTACAGAGGCCCACGTCCGCGAAACGCATTCGCGCCGACATAAACGGCGATGGCGGCAGTGCCGAGGGGCTCCCGTGTCTGTTCTGCCGCCAGCCCTCACCTTAGAAGCCTCCCGCTGCCATTCTTGGACACTCCACCCACGATAAGCTCCTCCTGCCAGTGCATGTACTTCCTGGAGAGACCATGACAGCCACCGCTGAGAACATGGGCGATGTTCTGGGGCTAGGAAACAAAAAGGACAGGGGGGGATAGTCTGATAAGGTTCTTCAAGAAAAAAAAAAAGCATTTTTTCCCAAGTAAAGATCTGATGGAAAACTAGGGGGAAGAGGATATGAACCAAGAATCTACTCATCATCCTGAAATGAATAATCTTTTGAGATAAAATTGCAGCAATTGGTTCATTATTAAAAGGTTGCAGCATCTTTTCATACAAAACAAAGGACTCCAAAAATAAAATAAAAACCTTTCAAACTAAAGACCTAATATGGTTTTATTTCCAAGTCAGTGACCAAAAATGAATATTGCTATGGGTTTTCAATGTTTCTATTGCAAGTCAGAACACATCAAAAAAGTCAACTGCAAAGCGGATTGTTCATTAAATTATTCACACCAACACAAACTAGGTGATGATACATATAGGCTCAAAGGACAGCCAATGTCCAAGTCCATAAAGTCACATGACTAGTCATTCTGGTATGACCTCCTGATGGGAACTGAAACTCCACTCTGGGTCTCAGGCAGCACACTCACCCACTTGGTGTTCTTGTTGGGCGCCGTGGATGGACAGTCCGGGTCCTCGGGGTTCAAGCATGGCCGGTCCATATATCCTCGACGGACATCCGCCTTAAGCAGCATCTCCTCCCAGCTGTCCACTGAATAGTTTACCTCCCTCAGCTCCTCCAGGAACGCCATGGGGTCAAAGTTCGTCCACTGCATTGGGGGCTTGCCACTGGAGAGGGAACACAGACAGAAACATCTCTCTCAACGCAAGACAAAACCATTTTCATTCCAAGGCTACAGAGACAAGTGGGTTAATGAAACACAGGCCAAGTCAAATCAAGTTCAGATTTATCCAGCCACACATTACATCCCAGTTAGGGCTGAATGATTTTAAGAAAATATTGAATTGCGATTTATCTGACAGATATTGCGATTGTGATTTAATTTGCAATTTTTTTTAAACTCAGTATTCACGATATGTGTATACAAGATTGTAATTGAGCACGACCATACATTTAAATCTGAACTGCGCTACACATTACTCCAAAGATAAGAATGGAAATGTATGAATTCAATCCAAAATGTATTTATTCTAACAAAAATGATATAGAACATACACCTAATAAACCATAGAACAATTGTCTAGCAACCTGAACATGGTAAAGTGATGTGTATGTAAAAATACAATTTTAAGTGCCGCATTTTCAAGCAGAGCTCGCCCTCTTTTTTTACCCTTAGTAAAGTGCTTCCAGAAAGTCCCATGTACACAAGGGTCAAATTAGCAGAGAACAATGACCCATAAAACTACAATCTCTGGCGGCTGTGTCAAGTTAAATAAAGTAATGAAAATAAAACAATTCCAGTAATAAAAATATCAGGGATCTTGCAGCCAAAGCTGCTTGGACCCCAAATAATAGGACTTTTCTGTGAACAATCTCTGACCATTACATAGGTAGGTAATTCACTTACAGCTCAGCAGTGGAACCGATATTTTTCTGCACTGCAAATGTAACGTTTTCCTTGGGTTTCACATGTCTGTGTTTGTAGTTGTATACGCAGTCAGTTTGGGCCACTTCTGGCTGGTGAGTATTATTGGCACGAGAGAAGCACGGCACTTCTGATTGGCGATACTAATTGGCACGGAAGGAGCACAACACCCATTGGTGAGACTGGCTGTCACACAAGGAGAATGGAATGAATTTGTAAAACTACTCTCACAACAGTTTTAAACCCTGGGTCAGATGTACTGAATAATGTATATCCTAAATCACAGCCTTTGCGATTTGCTAATCGCGTTGTTTAAAATCGCAATTGTGATTTGAAATTGATATATCGTTCAGCCCTAATCCCAGTCATCAGTAGAGTACTTCAAGTATAATATGTAAGATGCATAGACTTTTAAACATTTCTATGGAAAAGAGTCACTGAACAGGATGTAATTACAATTACTGAAATATATTTGAAGCAGAGTCATAATAACCATTTTGAAAAATGACATCATTAAAAGAACTGACCATTGTTCCCACTAAAAAGACCTTAATACTGGCGCCGTTCTATACAGGTTCTCACCATTTTCACCACCACATTCCTAACTTCCTCTTGTTCCATTTCAATGTCCCCCTGGTCCCTTGGCTGCACCCCCCCCCCCCCCAGTCTCCAGTCATTATCTTAAGGCTCCCACTCAGGATACACCAATTTCCAGATGCAGTCTGGGAATGGGATGCTCCATGCAACACAAGAATCCCCACATTAGCGTTGGGATGATGCCCAGGGCGGAACCCTTAACACACACGGGCACGTCTGAATGAGATCAAGGCGCCATACTAAAAAGCAGGTGTAGACTACAAAACAAATTCCATAAAACTGGCAGCAGACACCAGTTAATAAAACATGAAGAAGCATCATGGGAACAAAACGTGTAGCGCTGGTAACCTCAATGGTGCCTTTCTCTGGGCCAAGCAGTGCAGAAAGTGCATCCAATGAGACACGGAGCAGGCAGCCATTTCTCCATTGCAACCAAGATTTCAAGGACCTTTAAATGGTGACACTACTTACGGGAGGTAGACTGTTCCTGATTGAAGCTTGGCACCTTCCCAGAAGCAATCCAATGGTGTGATAATTAGACAGGGATATAATTTTTCTATGATCTAAAGAGACAGGAAGGAAAATCATTGAAAAACACTTCCATGCTTTTCTTTTGAAATTTAAAGTATAAAAAGTAGAATTCCTTCTTACCTGATCCATAAAATTTGCTTCAGTAATAAGTTCTCCAGATTTGTAGCATAAATCTTCCAATTTCCATTGTCTGGAAGCACAAGAATGACATTTAGTGATGTGGTGTCTCACCTAACAGCACACAGAAGCGGAGTGACTCTGAGCATGAGCAGAGCCTTATCTATTATACATGTGAACATGCACTCTGCTGGCCTCGATGGCAGAGTGACCCTTGGAGCCTTACCTATTATACATGTGAACATGCACTCTGCTGGCCTCGATGGCAGAGTGACCCTTGGAGCCTTACCTATTATACATGTAAACGTGCACTCTGCTGGCCTTGATGGCAGAGTCCAGGTGCTGTCGCATGGCTTCCACAGTCAGAACATTAGCGCCCTCCTCCCGCGGAGTCTGGATCATCAACTGGGGGTTGAACATGGCCTCCTCGCCCATCTTCTGCCTCGTGTACTTCAGTTCCTGATTCACCCTGCCACCCACTGGGGAGGAAAAAAATGTAAACACCATCAAATTTAGCCCACGCCAATTTCAGCAATATCCAATATCCCCTCTGGCTAAACCGAAAAGCCAGAAAAGCATGGCAGCAACACCCCCTCCACCCTCCCCAACACTCCCATTATCTGACGATAATATGACTGGAGTCACCCAACTAGCATGGAACCTATACGATCTGGCCACCAAGACTGCTTCTCCACCACCCCACCTGCCAACATGCAGACACTCGCTGTGCTACCTCAGCCGTCAGAGAGCTAATGAGCAGTGCTTCCATCAAACTGCACAAAGCGTCCCGCCAAGTGCCCACTGAGGACACTGCTGTGTGTGCTTCACTGGGCTGAACTGGCTGTTTCTCAGCTTGTTCTGGCCCTCAAACTTCACATGAAACCATTAGCTCAGCTCCTTTCAGCAATCGGGGTTTTGAATTATTAAGCTTAAATAACATTCACTTTACACCCTAAAAAAAAGCTATTGGTACTGGACGGAATATTCCAAGACATAGTAAAACCCATGCACCCAAACACCCACACACTCATGCACTCATACACCCACACACTCAGACAATCAAATTATAAGAATTCCTCTTTCAACCTGAAATTTAACAATCCTCTCCAGCCCACAAATGCTATCTGCCAATTTCCACCAGAAACAGACAACCTTCTGCCAAAACCACAACAGAAGAGGAGCCCCCTTCCCAGAGTACGCGGGCAGGAGCTGGAGCCTCTGCCTTTTAATTGAAGGCTCAGTGATGGATGAGCCTGTAGATAGAGCTTACCTCTCCTTTCATCCCACATCATGTCTACCCTGGGTGGTCCACATCACCACAACCACCCCTGATCACGGTGTTCCGTTCCTTTCCCCACAGGACTCGAACCACTCTGCCCCCCCCCCGGGCCCAGCACCAGCCAAGGCCGGCTAGCAGGGCCCACAGCATCAGCCTGTTCAAACTCACTGAGCCCCAGGGCAACAATGGGCACCATTCATGGCCGCCTGAAAAGTGTCCAAGGGCGCTTCTCGGAGCTGTTAATTCCCTCGCACCCCTCTACCTGCCGTCTCCACAGCAGCACAGTCTGTCCCAGATAACGGGGCGACTCATTCTCATGCCATTCCTCCACCAACAAAACCCGACATTGCGAGACTCGGCGAGAGACTTTCATACGATTTTATCATATTCTTGGCAACGAAGGACTGACAGTTACATGAAACAATATGTTGGACCACTCATGTCAGAACATTACCAACAACATTTTAACAACATTATATGAACTGTAAATCCTCCTTTCAGAACTTTATTGCATTTTTTTCCATTAATAAAACAATTCATTATCAGATCGAACTGAATTTATGCAGAGATTCCAGGGATACAGTCTAAGTTTGTGCGCCTACAGTTGACTTCCATTTCAGAACGACACAATAACCCAGGGGTGGGGAACCGGATCCATAAAGAGCCGTTGTGGGTGCGGGATTTTGCGATGTCCTCCCAATCGGCCAATAATAGTGGTTCTCAGCTCCAGTCCTGGGTACCAACTTATTGGGTGACCAAAAGGTCATCCCAAAAGCCCACACCAGCCCTCCATGGATCAGGTTCCCCACTGCTGCACTAACCTTCTAAAACTCCATCTAAACAACCAGCACTGAAGTAAAAATGCTGGGTGACCAACATTCCAGTTCATTTCTTCAAGGATCCATTTGTCAGAATTTTCATAACAGTCATTTAACATGAACATTTCCTCTGAACTGATATTCAATTCTGTCGACAGGTTCCATCGCACAGAAAAGGGGGCAGGATTCACGTTTCACCAAACCAAACATTTTCCGAAAAACAAAATTCCTTCTTCGCCCTGTGGTAATGTCGGTTTTCCAGTAAATGTTTTTGCACCTGCTTGGTACTATGAACTAATCAAGGATCTGGTCAGTCTGGCACTGTTCACTCCATGCCAAAAAGAAATGTGCGTACAATAAACTATACCACAAGGGTTAGCTTTGAAGGCCTATGGTTTTCCCCCTCGCTATTAGGCGGCTCAGCAATCAGCATCAGAGGAAAATCGACTTGCATCTTATAAACTTTAATCCAGTTCTGTAGTGGTGTCACTCGTTAGACAGCCTCTGCATTTAAATCGTATTACGGTCAAAAATGACCAGGCACCACTGTTGGGAAGACCACCCAGGAAGAGAGGAAAAAAACATTGTTAGGAGCATGTCTAGAAGAGTTATCACGCAAGGGATTTGTTTTTTTCTGGAACCAAAGAGCATTCACATCTGATTTAGTTTTAGATCGTGTTTATAATATCCACCATTAATAGGAGCCTTAAGTGAACCAGATCCTGCCATCAGCATCCTTTTTGCGTCAGGGATTTAAAAGCAGGCCTTTAACACCCTAAGTAAGTCACGCACGTTAAGAGATCTATGGACTGAAAACTCCAACAGACCAAGAAACATACGTTGACCCAGTACGATGGACAGCACAAAGAAACAGGGGAATTAGGGCCGAAGAAAATGATGTTGGGCTGAAGACGGGTCTAGGACTGCAGCTCAAGGGCAGAGGGACTTTTATCTGCCAAATCTAGCGCAACTTATATGAGCACAGAATGGGGGGGGGGGGGGAGGACGAAGGGTTGCTGACTCTGGAGCCAGAGAATGCATGAAGCACCTGCCAACAGCCACTGAAAGCCAAGCAGCCCGGGCCTCTAAGGCGATCAGGCGCTGATAAGACGGCGACACACCACTCGAGGTGCTGTGCTGCAACACCACTTACTAAGCTCCTCTCGCAAAGGCAGAGAAACAACAACACCAACAGTCAAAATAAAAACACCACAAAGGGGCCCCTCCGTTTCCTTAAATGGCGGGAAGTTAAAAAAAAGAAATAAAGAAAAGCATCGCGGCCATGTAACCGTAGGGACGGTACTCAAACCACAGGCCACCGCAGGCCACGGCTGGCCATGTTCCAGCCTCCATTGGGGGTATTAGGGACTGTTGCATAACATTAACCCCTGGTCCCCCTTTTTCTCAGACTAGGGGCTCTAAGGAGCTGACATCATCCACCCCCGCCCCCCCCCCCCCCACCAGAGCCCTGGGAGCTATTCCCACCATTGAAGGGCAAAGTGCCTTTTGATTGGCTCTGCCCCTCGAGGCTGCATGGGCAACTATACAAAGGCCTGTCCCAGCCCCCTCAAGGACACCCCCTCCCCCGCAGCCCCCACTCACATGTGTGCATCCCTCAAAACACACGCTCTGCCCATCAAGGGGGGGGGGGGGGGGGAACCTCACCTACAAAAATGACCACACTTGCGCACAGATGACCACACTTGCACATTCACACTCATGTTTTATGGGGAACAGGATGAAAATATCAGGCACAGACAAAGCCACCTAAAACATCAAGGCTCTTTAGGGATTACTGGAACCTACACAGAGATCTGAAGTATTTCACCTGGGTTGTACAACACAGGCCAGGCCTGTGGATTTTGTATTTTTTTTTTATTATTACATTTTTTGGGGTAAAGCAGCAGAATAAGGGGTAAGGGGTCATTGCTGGGGGGCCAGACTAGTCACAGGGAATAAACCCAATGTCCTCATTGTTTGGTCAGGCAGGTGCAGGGAATTAGAGGGAAGGCTGACGACTTTGAGAAGGCTGGGTGTTGGGAACGAGAGGGCAGTTTGAGCCCAGGAGGTGCGGGGGCTAAAGCGGAATGGGGGGGCCTCATTGCTGGGGGGCCAGGCTCGGCGCAGGGAAGCGCGCATCACTGGGGGCCACTTTTCGTGATTGTGACGCCATCAGCATTAGCTGGATTAGGCCTCGATTCAGGGGGACCCCCTGCTGTCCCACGGAAGTCCCGCCGTAAGGGTCAGGCCTGCTGAGCATCGGCGTCCCCCTGGCAACGCCAAGCCACGCCCGGGCCAGCCAGCACTGGCATGCTGAAGGAACGCAGCTCAGGAGAGCGACGGTAGAAGTACACACCAATCGGCATCTGCATTTTATGTCAGCTGTCAGGGCTTAGGCTTCCAAACGGCCAGTCAGGTTAGTGCACCAGTCGCTTGTTTTGACTTATTTATACATTGAGATATATATATTACATATATAAAAATTTCCCCCTTAAGCACATGCTCACAGACACAGACACAGACAAGCACACAATGGGATCTTGTGCACACATAGGACTACACACGGCGACCATTCTTAGAGCCAAGCCGTCAGGGCGGGTTTCTCTTATACGTCTCTCTTTTTCTTCTGTTTCGGGCTTTCAGGAACTGGGAGAAAGGCAGAGGGCTGGGTGTTGCTGCAGGACCGGGGGCAGAGAAGAGGCTTTGACCCACAGCTGTGACACAATACACTCGGCCAGCCCTGTCGACCCCTGACAGACATTTTACACCACAGCTGCTATTGACGCCGTCCCCATTTCCATATGTATGGCTGCGCTCCCCTAATTATGCTAATCACCTGTCTAACTCGCCACGCCGAAAAAATGGCCGTATTTAGCAGTCCACTGCCCGCTAATGCCGCTTTCTGTGAGGCAGAGATGTACATTCAGCAAGGCCTGAATGGCCACATTTTTCCACGTTGCTGGCTTCATTCAAGTCCCCTACCCCCCACCAAAAAAAAACCTATTCAAGTCAACTTGGTTTGGCCAGGAACAAAAAAAATAAATAAATAAAAAAGTGGTATGTGGGTGTTTATTGGGCGGGGGGGGTTAGGGCTATGTTCGTGCCCAAACTCTTTGCCGTCCAGCAAAATGATAAATCAATTGGTGTGAAAACAAACACAAAAACGCAAATTTCAGATTATGGCTTCTGAGACTGTAGCTGGCTTCAAACAGAAGTGGGGATGGTGTGTTTGCAGAGGTAAGTCGGCTGCAGGATTGGCTCAAATAAAACTCAGTCCTGGCCAACTGGAATGGTCCTGTGCTGCGTGTAAACAGGCATCAGGGCTCATAAGACGGGTGGGTGGTCAACACTCCACATCCTTAAAATGACCCCACCCACCACTAAAAAAAAAAATTAACCATAATTTTTTAAATCACAAGTACAAAAAAAAGTCCCCCGCCACCATCTACACAGTGTGAAGGGGCTTTTTTTCTCTGGTCGCTCCCCGGAGATCCTCACAGACAGCAGGCCAGACCACGTGGGCGGGAGGCCACAGGGGCTTGGAACACCAGGACACTACCACCAGCCGGCTGAGACTCACAGAGCACCTCAGTAAGGCGATGTGGGCGTGCCCTGAGGAGACCTCCACGCTCTGATTGGACAATACCCCACGGGAGAACATGGGAGGGACACAAGCAGAGCCAACCACTGCATAGTACAGCTGCCCTTTTTCCCTCTGGAATGGCTTGGGAGGGGGGGAGGCCTGGGAGGAGGTGCTTGATGCAGAGGTGGCAAAGGAGTGCATCTGTCATCCCACGTGCTCTGCGTTTCCAAATAACACATCTTCGACACAGGCCGTGGTATGCGCAGTATAAACACATGCTCAGAGACATCTCCAGACAGTTCCTGCTGAATGGGATCTCCTCTGCTTTAGGCAGACACCCCCACACAAATAGAGCATCACAGCCCATGCCGAGCACGCCAAGAAACCTTAACGATCTGCTCGTTTGGCCCTTTTAAGCAGGAAAGGCTTCAGAGTGCGTGGCACTTGCCTGATGACTGAATAAACTCATGAAGACTTGTGTTCAGGCTAGTAACTCAATATCCACGTTCATTCAGATCCATTTATCAGTTTTCTCTCTCTCTTTTTTCTAAGTACATCAATGAGAGGAAATGTCTACAGTGGCAGCTCACAGAGAACTGACAGTGAAGAAACTGTGTGGAGGTACTCATAAGTTCACTTATGACACAAATATGCTACTTCTATGTAAAACATTAACTTTAACTGCTACAAAAAAAACATTAAAAAACACACTGCCCTCTAGTGGAATCAAATCAATAATATATATAAATATATATATATTTATTTATTTTTTTTTAATCGGCAAAAGGGTACAACTTATAAAATCCATTTGGTTAGTTAGGGAGCTGCTGTGGAAGCCTTTCATGTACAACAGGCAAAAGCAGTACCACGTGAGATTTTAAGTGACGTCAACTACACAGGATGAATAGAGGTCCAGGAGACATGTTCAGAGCCATACTTTGGGCCTGCATTCCCAAAACCTGCCGATTTTGTCACAGCTATTACAGAGAAGTTGTCTGAATTATGGTAAACATGGAAAATTGTTTTCATTTTCAGTCCAGGAAAGCTCACAATGAATTATCTTCTGAAGCACTCCAGTGCTTCAGCTCTGTCCCTAAAACCACAGGCTGCAAGCCACAAACGCCTAAGGTCCCACAAGTCACATTTTACTCTAGGAAAGGTCATCTACCCAGGCATACGCCTCTGCTGAGTCCGTTTGCTGTAATGCACTATAAAAATCAGCAACACTTATTACTTATACCCACAAGCACACCATGTTTGGCCAACAACATGCATAGCACAACCACACAACAACATGAGACAATATAAGAAAAAGCAGACTAATGGAGCGGCACCCTGCCCAGGACGCTCGGCTGCCTTGTGCCCTATGCTCCCTGCGATATGCACCTCTGCAATCCTAAACTAATCGGTACCCGTAAGGGAGACTGCATCTCCTTAGTATGAGGCGAGTCTAATTGACAGTTATAGGAGTGGATGATGCTGCTCCCCTCTACCCCCATATTGTTAATAACTTTCATTTTTCACCATAAACACAGGCAACAGGGCTTTTGGATATATAAACTTCAAGTTACGTGCCATTTCACTCACCGCTGAAAAGTGAAACATCTGGCTGCGTCACAATTGAAGGTAGCAATTTGTCCAAAGGAATTAAACACAATTTCTGCCTGCCCGGAAGCAGTTTGATTTGAAACAGCCTTTTATAATCACCGGCAAAAGGTTGTTCAAGCTCTAAGCAATAAACAGACAAACAAAGCAAAACAATTAATACAAACAGGGGGAAAGACAGTAAATTTACCTCAGTTTTGCCATTCCTTACACCCCCCCCCCAAGACTACCCACCCCCACTCATTTTCATCAAACCCATAACAGGAAAAAAATTAACATTGCATTTTTTTTACTCACACTACCAGGTGAAAGACTGCTAACAATCACTAATTTGACCACCCTGGGGCCAGGCCCGCTGAATCAGCAGGGAGACATCACCGTGGGCCCAGCCTCACCACAGGGTCACGTAGAGGTCACCTCCAAGAGGCCTGTCCAAATTTAACATAAACACGTTCATCTGACTTCCATGAGGGAACATCTCCCACAGCAACGGTGTCCAGGCAGAAGCAATCTATCCCTCATCTGCGGAGAGTAATCTAAACAAACAGGCGCACCATCCGTGCATCTGGAACTTGTCATATTTCAAAACTTAAGAAAAAGAGCAGAGCAAAGGCACGGTAAAACATTCTGTGGGTCCTTCAGCTCTTGGGCTACAGTGGGAATCACACAGCATCTTACGTTTTCAAAAAAAATAATACTACATTATCTAAGACTACTGAAAACAACAGGTCTTAAAACATTAATTTTATTTTTACTAATTAAAATGAACAAAGTAAGATTTGAATTTCAATAATCTCACAAAAATCTATTTTATTTCTTATCTAATAAGAAAGCTTTAGTGCTGATGAATGTTAATTACCATTAAGCCACCCAACATTAGCGGGGTTATGCAGCGATTTAACACTTGGTGTATGTCCCCAATACTATGTGACTGAAAGAGGCAAATGAAAAGAAAGTTACATTATAATATCTGAGGTTCAAACCATCATTCATTTTAACCCACTGGCAAGTGACTATATAAAATATGTAAGCTAATTAAAATGCACAGAGATGTTTTAACAGGAGCCATTTCTGCACTGATGTTTACAACTAGCAACAATAACAACAAAAAAACAGCAGTATTATTATTATTATTATCTATATCACTCGGCGCAGCAGAATGGCGGGGGCAGGCGGGGCCGCCACTGGTGTGTACCGGACTGGTGTGGCCACTGGTGTGTACCGGACAGCCGCGACTTCCCAGCACAAGCCGCTGGACTTTCCCACAGAAACAAAGCACATATGATCGAAACATACAGAGCCAACATAAAGGCCAAAGCCCACTCTTTTACTTCCCATGCATACTTTTAATTACACAAAAACGATGCTGGACGAGAATCTAACCCTAAGGAGAAGGAATAACCATACGAAAATACTCTATTATTCAACATGAATGTACACCAGCGTTCTTTTAAAGTCCTTCTTATTGGTGTTTATTACTTATTTTAGCTCTCTTTGGCTTTCTGTTCTTTTTGTTTTAATGTTTTAAACTGCTGGAATGTGGATTAAAGACAGGGGAAAAATCTTAATTACCGTCTGCAGGAAAAAAACGCCCATGCTTTACCCGTTTTTAAATTCACAGAAATGTTTCCTAACTCCGTGTTTCCCCTTAGGTTCGTCTCCTACCAGCCCCGTACTCCGCATCTGCCTGTTTTGTAAACACGCGTTTCAGTCTCTACTTCGCTTTTCCTCCTTAGCCAGAGACAAATCTTTTTTGGAAAATTGAAAGCCGTCCAAAGCAGGACCACACACAGGCAGCGAGGCCGCGCAGACCGAGTCCGACTGCTGGGGGCGGGCGCGCACACACACACTCACACACACACACACACTTACAAAATGGCGGATTTCAGAATATTCTCCTTAACAAAAAAAATTATCACATACATAAGCAGTAAAAAGCGCGCACTCCGACGGGGCGGGAGGGGAGCCTTCGGCCGCTGGCTCGCCGTTGCCCCGACCGCGGGCGGCGGAGCGCCTTCAGACGCGGAGCGCAGTAAATTCTCCCCCGCTTTGCCCTGGCCCCTCGCCAGACGGCCGTACAATAAACAATCCCGCGGCCCCCCGGCCGCAACCCCCCACCCCCCCGACCGCACTCGGGTCATTCTCCTTAAAAATGTACTGAAAGCAATGCCAGGGAAACGAACGCGGCTCCTTACCTTCCACCCAGAGCTTCTCCACGTCGGTCTCCAGGTTCGCCGCCCGCAAGCCGACGGCGAAGGCTCCGAACACCAGCAGTCCCACGACCAGGAACTTTCCGCAGTTCTTCTGGATGTAACAGCCGAGTTTAAACAAGAGTCCCTGGAACTTGGCCCTCAGCCACAGCGGCGCCCTGCGTCCGGTCGCCGTCCCCTGCGGCAGGACGACACAGAAGCCAGAGGTTACACCGGAGCTCGTGGGGGGCACCGGAGGCGCCGCCGCCCCCGCGTCCGCGCCGTGACGCCCCTGACAGCGACCGGTGCGGGTGCTGACAGAGGGGACAGTGACCAGGCTCGGCGACCGCATGCCCCCAGTCCGGCTGCCCGCGGTCGGCGAGCGGACGCGCTCCCATTACCCACTTGTTATAGCCTAATTGTAATATCGCTACTGCCTGCGGAGCGAAGGGACGTCTCGTCCTGAGTGCCCCTGAGAGGGAGCGCGGACCTCCTACGTGGAGGGGGGTCCACTAGCCGGCTGCACACGGGCCGCCGCGGACGGCAGCCCCCGGGCATTCCGACCGCATAAGAAGCGTCACGCAGAGCAATGGCGGTTCTGTTTGGGTGACACCGTGGGGCAGGTGGGTAACGAGCGGCACCGGACCGCCGGCCCACGTGGTCCGCGCCGCGGCGGGACCGCCGTGGGACCCGGCTCCGGGAGCGGGTCAGCCATCGCGGAGGGACTCGCGGCTTACGGAAGGGGGCAGCCACATGGAGCTCAGCTTTAGCGGGGAGGGAGGAGAGCTGCCCCCGGGACAGGTCGCATCGCGACGAGGTCCGGGGCGGCGCGGACCGGCGCGACTACAGCAAACGTAACGGGAAAGGCGATAAGAGCGAACATGCTGCTATGGAGCGCCGCGCGTTACCCCGGGCAGTGCGCGACACACCTCTGCAATGAAAGCCGCACTCACCGCTTGTTTACCACTAGTAGTGCTAGTACTACTGCCGCTATTATTACCGCTATCACTCCCGGCGGCATCAGCCGGCGGCGCCCGCACCGCCAGCAACCGAGGGACAAAGCGATCCGCAATCTTATACGCTGGAGTGGGAGCCGTGGCGCCGAGCGGGGCTGCTCCGGAGAGCCGTCCGGCTGCAGGGCTCTCTGGCAGGACGCCGTGCCCCCTCCACGTCCCGCGGGCAGCTATCCCGTTACCTAGCGACTTTCCCACTACGTTCACATGCCTATCGCCGCGCCAGGCAGCCAGGCGGCCGGGCTGCGGTCTGTAAGCACCTCGGATATCTGCTCCAGCGCGAAGGAGGCATCGCAGTAACTGGGGCGCTGCAAATACTCGGGATCCGCAGCTGCTGTGCGATAGGTCCCCCTTCTCCTCCGTGTTATCCTCGGCCGATCGGGGTCCCTGTTTTCCTGCTCGCAAGAGACATTAACAGCCGAGGCCATGTTACGGAGACTGCGCTGCACGCTTCGCTATCCGCGACCTTATATTCCTCCAAATGCCTTTACTGACGTCCCAGAGAAACAAAGTTTCACTTTTGGCGACCGCAGACCCGCAAAGTACTTCATGCTCCTGTTCGGGACGGCGAGGCAGAGTCTGCGCCTTCCATTCCAACATTTCGTGATCCGGGGGTCTTCACACTTTCCCACATTCACGGTTTTGGTTTTGTTTTTTTTTTCCTCAGTGTTGCTTTCTTTATGAAACGAAGTGGGGGAGACGGTCTCCTTTTACAAAGCGACGACTTCGATCGTTCGGCTGTCCCACCATCCTGTGTGTAATGTGCTCCTGCTCAGGCCGCGGGACTCGGCAAGCTCCGAGGTTCAATAGTTGAGAAAAAAGAGCCCTCTCCATTTGGAGGCGGAGGGGGAGGAGCCAGGCGCGGGGGCCCGCGGCTCCGCCCCCGGAGCTGTCAGATGGCTGCCGATCCTCGCGTCTGATTGGCCCCAGAAAGGCAAAAATTACTCAGCAAACACGACTATTATTAGCTGCTTAGCAACAGCTCACCAAAGTAGAGCGACCACCCAAGCGGCGGACTCTCGTGTGTGCAGCCCGAGCTTCGGGGGAGCCTTAAAGCGGCCCGGCCCTCCGCGCTCCTCGGCTGGAGTCCTGCTTTCCCCTTTCTCTCGCTCGCTCCCTCTCTTCTCTTTTCTACACATGACATTTTGCTACCAAAGTGTTTCTTTAATCACAAGATGCATTTCAGGCAAGGTCGCTCAAAATGGCCAACAAGGAAATTCTAAACGGCAATTAATGTTTCCCTCTTTCCATGTATTGTGAGGACTTGGCATCAAGTTTCAGTGTGTCTAGGGAGGTCCTAGTCTAGGTTTCATTCACAACAATATAATAACAGCTTCGAGGATAAAGAGGGAACGTGTCACGCTCTGTGTTCCCAAACATTTTAATTCAGGATGCCGACTGTTTCACGGTGTTATGCCCGATTACGACATCATATTTATTTTCAATGCATCTTATATTTGCCAGACGTGGATAGCATGATTAACGACTGAATACACACAAAAACAATTTCCCGAATGCTCTGTTTACGGTTATATGTATACAAGACAAAATGCGTAAAATGTATGGTATAATATGTATTTACTGCATATAAATAAACATTTCTGGAAAACGAGACTCGATTTTGATTTCCCACGATTCAGCATACATACACCGAGACACGCCTGCGCTGAGCCCAGATAAAACCGAACTTTCCCCAGTCATTCAGCAAATCGCGAGAGACCAAAAATACGGGGAAATCGCCTTGTTACCATTATTATACAGACTAAGTGGAATGCAAGCCTCACCCCCGTACGGCTACATTTTACAGGATTCTGCTGGTGTCATGACAAACATAATGGAGTGGCTAGCTGTCCAGAATTTGCATATTAAGAGCGCCGTGCGCTGATGCGAAGGAAGCCCTCCTCGGAAGGAACTAGCCGCTTACTAGCCAATGCCATTTGCTGCTGTCAAAGGCAAGCGCTAACGTCGAGGGCATCGCCATCACACAAACTGTCAGCATACAATGTAGGGCTTTTTAAATTCCCACTGCTTTCCCAAATCTTTCATCAGATTTGTTTTTCTTGCAATTTCACGCGCCACTTGCTATTTAATTGCGTCCTGAATTACAAGTAAACACACTGCCAATAGTGTTATTATCACTTTTCTTCTGGTTGTTTCATGTTATGCATTGGAATTTGGAGTCAAGTCGGTTTTGAAACAAATAGGACGGACAGTTGGTTTCGGCACATCCCGTGTTTTTCCCACCAGTGATGAGCTCATCAGTGCTTGTCGCACGTAGCTGGAGGCCACGCTAAATGTCATCAGAGCGCCATCTAGAAAGTGTAACTTTTAGCAACGAAAGACTGCCGTCGTTCCCTGAACAGCGCACACTTCTAAGACTAAATTTGTACCACAGTGGAATGGTATTATATAGCCGACCTTTAGTGAATACCAGAAAGACCAATTCTATGGACTACACAACTGCCCCCTTTCCAAACATAAAAAGATGACCAATAAATCGCACAATGGCATTTCAAGAAATCCTTCTTTCAATATTGCAGTGGTTACTGACTCGATTTTGAACTGCCATTGATTCGATCATGAACGGCTATTGATTCGATTTTGAATGGTTATTGATTTGATTTTGAAAAGTGGATCGTAAGGAGTTATGATAAGATTAAAGTAAACCAGTACAACGTTATAAATAGGTCTATTTATTTAGATAGCCTGTATCTGTTCGCAATGCAAATGAAAAATATTTATTTATAAAAGTCCTTATTTGTAATTCATCATAAAACATCCTAAAAGAGCACCACAAAAATGTTCATTACAGCATATTAAATAACCCGTTAGGCCTATTCATATTATCATTGATTTCGTATGATGTAATAAAACCGTATAGTCACCTGGTAAACATTTAATCAAGCTCCTAACATGATTTATTGTTATATTTTTATACTGCAACCAGAATATTCTGCCAGTTTTCTGAATGGAGCGTTCTATGTTTTTGTCAGCAGCCAGGTGTTTTTTGATACGTGAGCCAATGAATTAGTGTCCTGTTGACAGATAATTACCAGTCTATGTGTAGTGCAAGTCCTCCTTCCAGGAACGGGTTGGCCCTACCGCTAACCCAACAGTACCAGTCAGGATTAATGTAACTCCAATGTGCAACAAACTAGAGGTAATCTACGTCACTATTGCCGCCTGTTACTTTTCAGTTACTGATTTCATGATGATGCGTTACTTTCAACGAGAGCGAACTTCCCACTGAGATAACCACATGGGGATCACTTGCTTCAAACACAATGACACAATAACACCATTTGGCATGCTATGGCGGCTTGTTCCGAACGGCAAAATAAGCATAGCTTGGGTGGGTGTGCTGTTGCAATTTCGGAAATTTATTCAATTCAATTGAAAATTTTCACGTTTTCCAGTAAGTTGCAAAACAGGTTCAAACTGCTTTCACAGAATACTACAGATTTCGGCGTCCGTTTTATTGATTTTAATAAGAGGAACTTTTTCGTCCATCACTTTATTAACGACAGGATGTAAGACACATAACGCCTACAGAGCTCACCGCTCTGAACTTTCGGCCCCTGCAGTGACAGCCACTTGCTGTGGCACCTGTTGTGATTTCAGACGCGTTAAAGGGAGATCACTGAGTGTGAACACCCCCGTGTGCTTGTTAAGAAAGCAATCGGAGTCACTGTGCGCTTGAACTTTCGTTCAAAAAAGTTCTAAGTTCCTTAAGTTTAAATTATAAGAACGGTAGAGTTGTAAGCTACGCAGGCAAAACATTACGAAAAATAATGCACTGATCACTGATAAATTCATACTCCTGGGACCAAGGAACTATGTACAGTACTAATATGGGACGGAACATCCTTTTCCATTGTGAGGAGACTGGCAGGCATAATGCAGAAGAGTGGCACCTGATCGACGGCATAGAGAACTCGGCTTTGCTCTGCTCTGCATGGACAGACTTATGACAGGCGACTACTGCTTCTCAGAGTTATAAGAAGGCTTTTAGACTGGTATGCTGACGTCCGGTTTTCAATTATATTGACTCGAAGAAGTTCGAAAATGTTCCCACTATTTACAGACATGGCAGCATGCGAAATATAGCAGCACATGTGAATGACGCTTTGACAAAATGTCCCATTGCTATCTTGTCATTCTCTTGAAAAGTCGATCGCACATGAAAAGGGATCAACTGGCGAAAGGTTTCAGTTCTCAAAGGCTTATGCAGCCGCAATGAGAACTTTAGCTGTATTAAATGGCAATTTTGAACGTTTACAAACTTGTCATAAATTTTTTAAGGAAAACGTTGTCAAACTCTGGCGCATTTCAACTTTGAATAGTTTATTTTAATTAGATTAGGAAACACTGTCTCCATTATCCATCTTGTGAGTTACTTTCCACGACTGAGGTAAACCCAGTGCCATATCTATTGAATAAATACATTTCATTTAAACGTACCGGCACATTTAATTTAAACGTATAAACAAAGACTCTCGCTGTTAAGACGGCTTTAAAACAAACAGATCATAACAAGCAACTCTTGTTATAAAGTAGCATAGAGAAGGCAGCGCTGATATTCGATTAAAACGTGCACATATATAAACATGTAAAAGTGCACTGTAAGTAATCGTCAAGAAACCTCAATGTCGTCATCTACTACACTCACAATAGCAACACAAGTAGTTCCAGCTGCCACTTAGGAGTTAATATCAATTTCTCAACGAGGCGCGGCGGCGTTTGCCAAGATATTGCAACCTGAAATACCAAATAATTAGTCCGTCCGTAGCTAGCATGGCACTTACCATCCTCCGCTAGCTTGGGAAAACCGTCCGGGCTGTAAAAACTACGGGGTGTCCGCCCGGTTAGCGACTGTTGTCACTTTGCGATGAAGATAAAAAGATTTCCCCCCTTTTTAATGAAAAAAAGCACTTGGCAAAGAATAATCCGTCCTGGTTGCAGGCATTTTGCTAAGTGTTGGAACGGTCCACAATTACATGCCTGTTTCTATTAAGCAGCTCCACTCGTGTCCACGTGGGTGGTCCAAGTCTCAATAGGCAGGACCTCTTGGTGTCACGTGATTGCCCTAAACCTTAAACGCCCCCCATCCCACAAACGGATAAAAAAGGACAAGTATACCGAGCGCAGAGACTTATCCTTGTAACTGTAAGAAAGCAAGCAAACAAGCAAGCTCAATATAAAAGAACAAGGTCCACGAAATCCAGAATCCAAAGGCTACCTCCCTCTAGTCTGTGTCCGAGAGGCAATTCAGTCCCGAAAGTACGAACTGGAAATACATAACTTTTTTATGTAGACTATTCGAGATGACAATACTTATAAGCTTATTCGGGAAATGGCTGCAGCATAGCCAGCCTTTAATTACAATTCGACTCGGAGGACTCGGTGAATATCTGGCTTTCAAATGTAGTTAGGTATCAGTTTGTTTTCACACCCAAACTGTATGTTTTTTCCCCTCAGAGAATATGCACTCTGTGGTACGCTCTTTGATCTGAAAATGCTATAAAACGATGCTATGTCAGTTGTCATTATCATCTCTGTGAAGCCTTTTATAAAAGTAAGGTTGTGTATGCCATGACTTGTCCCTTAAACCATAGAAATGGAACATTTTCACAAACAAGGAAACACTGAGTTTCAGAATCTCCAAACATTTTATTGTATCTGAAACACAGCCCACTCGTCCTGATAAAACTTTGCATATTGTCGTTGTTTGTAGAAAGACGAAAACGTTGCCTATGTCGAAAAATACAGAAAGCATTTTTTCTCGGAATGTTGTTTTGGATTTTCACACGCTCTCGAAGACACAAAAAGCGAATGTCATATTAAATCTAGCTGTAAATATATTCTAATAAATAAATCTCTTATTGTTATTATTATTGTTATTATTATTATTATTTCTTCCCCGTTTATAGTTATAATGCAACAAAAAAAGAATGTGATCACGTGTTTCCCGAGAACAAATTCTAGTAGTGTTATCATAATTTTGCTAGAATTATATGCCCAGCACCAGTCACCCGATCAATGTATCACAATTGTGCACATTCTAGGTCAGACTGATCGGCTCAATGTACCAAACCATTAGTGTGCCGCCACTATAATTACATTAACCCTTTAAGGCTTGGTAGGCATTTTAGTGAAAGTTTGTTATTCGATTTATTTTAAATGTTTAGCATGGAGAACTGCGTAAGTAATTTTTGTCTTTGAGAGAAACTCTTCCGTAAAGTATTGTTTTGGACGATTTTGGGGGGCTTTTCTGAAGGACACCAAGGTGACATTTTCTCCCATCTCCCATATTTGCCTTTGAAAGATTATACTTTCAATGCAGCACAGGAAAGATTTCAACCAAGGCCATGATTATAATACATATTGCATATTGGGGGAACACACTCCCTTAATATTTAGATGTACTTAAAATGCACCCCCCCAAATAAATAAATAAATATTATAATTATGGCCTTAGTCCCTCTGCCATGTTGACTTCATGGCTACAGTCTTGAGTTCGGCTTTAAAACCCCAGAGTACCTAAAATAAATAATGTCAGGATCTCCCTAGCTCGTCATTCTCATTTTTCACCATGATTGGAGATGCTGGGCACATCGGGTAATCTGTCCTCCTTCAATTTGTGTGGATGAATCTGTTGTTGAGCAAACAGGCCCCAAAGAAGAATGAGGAATCATGATGTTTCCACTTTAGCCTGAAATAACAGTATGACTTGAAGGCTGATAGGGCCGGTTTATCCTTGGTTTGGAAATAATTGGTGCTACATAAGTCATTTGTCAAGGGTGGGGCGTTCTGCTGACGTTTTGAAATTAAATAGCTAGAGGCCATTCGTTAAGAATGAGTTGAATATCCTTTGAAGCAGATGAGAAATTTTGGGAACTTGATTTGCACCTCTGCTGTGTTGTGTGTGTGTTTATGTGTGTGTGTGCGGCGGGGGGGTGGGGGGGGGGCAGGGGGGGCTGGGGGGGG
>JAODKL010000040.1:25292630-25308745 GCA_026780765.1 Petrocephalus schoutedeni
ACCCCCACCCCATCCTGGGTTGTTCCTTGTCTCACACCCGTAGCTTCCAGGATAGCCATGAACAGGATAAACGGTTTCAAAAAATGGATGGATGGATTCCTTGCAGGCTACCAGTGCCCAGATACAGTTGCTGTAAAGCCTTGAAGATCCTGGACAAGATGAGTTCAGTAGTGACTACTTTTCTGCCCGTGGATGAAGCTTAAAACAAACTGAACTCATATTTGGTCTAAAGCGTTTTCCCGCTCCACTGATGGCATGTGTGAAATCCGTCTAAAGAACACACAGGCTAGGTTTACAGATTCTTTTATGTCACTGTTATGGCTCCTGTCAGAGAATGTATCTTCCCTTCCAGAAAACCAGTCATTCTCTAAATGCTGAAATGTGTTGACCATATGATTACTTTCATCAGAGCGTCCATCTTTGTCTAAGTTACACAAATAGCTGTTTATGTAACTTTCGTCATTAGTCTTGTATGCAGATATATATGCACGAAGCTCTCGTGTCCAGAAATCTGCAATTGTGTCCGGAAATCTGGCTGTGATTAACACAGCTTGTTAACAGTGATTCACATAACTGTACTAAACAATGCAGCAGAAAACTGGAGGCTGTATGTGCAAATCACACCCATCTTGAAAATCATACACTGCTTGCATTTGTTCAAAGGTCAATATATAACAATAAGCTTAATATCAAGGAATACATTAAGATAGCATTTAATCATTTAGTCAACTGCATTAATTGTTCCATTGATTTTTATGCGTGAAAATCATCAGCTTTGTAAGCAATCTGTGACAGTGCAGTGCTTTGTATGCACTAGCCATCTCAGAGTCTGGCATTCTCAGAATTGCAACAAAAGACAAATTATGGCACAGCCTAGTTAGTTCAGAACACACTGCTTTGTGCAAATGCCATTGTGTGCATCACATTGCCTAGAGCCATGTCTTTCTTGTGTAGTTATGTGGAGCTTTGCAAGGCTTAATGAAATGCTCACCCTGGTCATCAGGTAAAGTAAAACAGCACAAAAATCTGGTTTAGGTCTTGTTTTTTAGATGGATGATTATGTTTTATTTGCTGTTTTATAGCTATACTTTCAAGCAAACAGTGTACTTCATTCAATATTAATGTGTCTTTTTGCACTTGCTGCACTGCTGCCTCTTCTACCCCTCGCCCACACAACTCCATCACAAAATTTCCATGGAATTTTCTGAAAACTTAAGACATTAGAACTTGAATCTTGAAACAAAAATGAAATACACCTCAGTATTTCAAGTCCATTAACCCAGACGTCCTGTGCAAGTCTTTACGCCATGGCTGGGCTGGGCGTCTGTTATTCTGAGCATTTTCCTAGTCAGCCAATGGATATGTGGGCTAGCTGAAGTTATCATGCAAAAATCACCATGCACCCCAGTCCCTACATAGCATACCCCAAAATCCAGCCCTACATTAGATGCTGCCCAGAATGGCAGGCAACTCTGAGTTTCCGAACGGTAGTTTACCTGACCCCTTTGTCTTTCAGTGGGGGTATCGAAATAATCAAAATAACTAGTCAAATGCTTGGGGTAACATTCTAACACTGTCCATAGTCGGCAGGAGCCAGGTTTGAACATGCAAATACAGGGGGCCAAGAATCTGCAATATATAATAACTGAATGAACATTTAATAAAAGGAACTGATGGTACATGTGGTGTGGTGACTTGCCCTGTCGCCTCACCCTTCTGTGTGTTTGGATGTGAGGAACCAAACAGGCAAGACACAAGGAATACAGGGAATTTTAAAGAAAAAGATTTTTAGTTACAATTACCAACAAAAGGAATATAAAAACTAAACGTGGGCCTATAACAAAAGGGTCCAGCTATCAAAACAAAACCTAGGCCAGCACAAATAAACAAACAAAAAGCAAAATTAAAGCAGAATGACACAAAGGGGGTATATATACACGATGGCTGGCCAAACCAATAGACACCAGGGAAGATGAAACGCAACCAAACCAAACGAAATATTAGGGTGAACTCACCTGGACAGTGAGAAAATTGTCAATACAGCATAAACCCACCATTAAGCCTCTCTCACCCATTCCATGTTAGCTTAGTGGACCTGTCCCCAGCAGCAGAAAGGCAAAGGGAAAAGCCAAAGCCAAAGGAAAAATAACCATAAATTAATATGTGGGTCAAATTATTGACATTGCAAGGGAATTTAAATGTGTGAAACCAAAGCAATCAAAACATGTTCATAAAGTGAGGGTTAACAATCGAATGGCGCTGTATGTTGATTGCCTACTGCAAATGAGGCATAAATAAAAGAAACAACAGCTACAGAAATTAAAGCTAGCTGGGTAAGGAATGAGGAAGTACTACTCTGATGGCCGTGCCGCCGCCGGGGAGTTCGGCTTCCTTCGTGTTATTTTCCTGCTTCCTTATGCAGCCCGATGCCATGTACTTAGGCTAAGTGGCATATTTAGGTTGCCCATACTGTGACTGTACATGCCCTGGTGCATGCCCTCCTGTGTGTACCTATTCTACATGGCACAGACTGCCTCTGCAACAGGCTAGGATAAGCAACTTGACAATGGATGGATGATCATTTTTCTAGGAGGATCCTTCAGAGATTTTCAAGTTAGAAAAGGATCCTGTGTCTGAATATAACTGATACAACAGCAGATGATTTATATCATGCCAGGCCAATATTTATGTTAAGATCAATAGAGTCATTTATGTCACAATGATTTGTTTAGTAAATATTTTCCTCAAGCTACACTAGTATACTTGCAAAGTAAATATGGTTATGACAAGCAAGTTGTTACTCGACGATGTTCCTAAGCTTGGTTACAATGGGGCAGGCTGGGGAGGAGTCCTTTCATTTTAAAGCTCCTTTTGGGAACCATAACAAAACCAAGAATGCAAACAAAGCACACCTCTTTATTGAAAACAAATGTATTCAAGGCCCAATTAAATAAGAATGTATGCTGTCTAAATCAAAAGAAGGAAGCAAATTCAGACAAGCCTCATTGCTCATTTTTTATATTTTGCCCTCACCTAGTGCAAGTCTAAGTAATAAAAGACTTATTCATTTGGTTTTAAGCTGCACAAATTTACATCTAAAGACACGCTGATGCACTTTACTTATACCTTCAGAGATCTTGGGACAAAGCACACATCTGTCCTTTACGCTTTACAGTGTGTTTATGCTGGCTTGTCAATCAGAGGAGCTGAAGGGAGGTGTTTGTTATTAATCAGTTAAATGTACACAACATTAGCTCAAGCTCTATGTGGAGCGTGAGTGGGGGTCTGGGAATGATGACTCTGTCAGTCTTATTTTCATTGGCTACACACAGAGAGAAGAAAGGCACCCTTCTGCAAAAAAAAAGCTGCATATAGTTTAATGGGCAGCCATGTTTATTTTTATGAGAAATGGCTGCCCTTTGGTAGAGAATTTATAAGTATAAGTATATCATGCAGTGCATGCAGAATGTATTCAGGCCTCATCATTTTTTTCCCAGATTTTTTCTTACATAATAGTCATATTCTAATATGGATGAAATCCATTTGGTAACACTTTACTTAATGCAGTCATTATACTGCATTACACATACCTTCATAATGCATTATAATGCATTCATAAAGTATTATGAACCCAGCTATAACTATTAATAAAAAGACATAGTACATTATAGTTATGTGTATTAGGCATTATGAATTTTCAATAAAGCTCTCATCTATAATGCAATATAAACACTTTCCTAATGCAGCACAAAGCATCCTTAATTCTTATACTGACCATTATAGCAAATCATGGAGCTATTTATAGTGCATTATACTGTAGATGAGACCTTAATAGGGCATTCATAATGCATGAGAAACATAGCTATAATGTGTTATGCCTTTTTATAAATATATGTAGCTGTGTTTATGATACTGTTACAATGAATTGCAAGAACTGTTATTAGGCTTTATGAATATGGGCTTTTTAGAGTATATAAAGTGTTACAATTCTTTTTTTTAAATTATATATCTGTACACAATACACCACAATCAAAAAGAAAAATAGATTTCTAACATTTTGTAAATATGTTAAAAATCAAATACTAAAAAAAAATCACACATTCAGACTCTTTACAAAGTATTTTGTTGAAGCACCCTTGGGTGCATTTCCCAAAAGCATAGCTGCTAACTACATTAGCAACTTACATAGTTAGAACCATGCAGCTGATTGAGCTAATAGGAGTTTTGGGAAACGCACCCCCCCTTGGTAGAGATTGTTAGGTAGGAGGTTGCAAGCGTGGCACCCCTGGATCTGGGGGGGTTTCCTCTTGTCTGTGTGCTTTAGGTAGGTTATTGTCATATCAGAGGGTGAATCCTCAGTCCATACTGTGGCCCTGAGCACTTCTGAGAAGCTTTCCTTCTAGGAATTCTTGGTACTTTGGCCCGTTCACCCGACGAGCTCCCCAGGTGCTGCCGGTCGGTGCCCACATTCCTCCAGATGGGACGCTTTCCATTCAAGCCAAAGAGCTTGGTCTTAGCTTTGTCAGACCATAGAGTCTTTTAAGTGCCCTCTGTGTCTTTTATTCAGAAGTTGTTTCTAATCAGTGTTACAGCAAAGCATCCAATTACTTATGTATATGTGATATGTCAGTTTTTAAAAAAGATTTTTAATATCCACTTTTGTTTTTTAATTATGGCTATATTAAGAGTCAAACATTAATGCTAGCTAGAATTATATTTACCTGCACTTTATTATTTAAAATGATTCATTTCCACACAGTTACAGGATCTGAGAAACTTTGGGCAGAAAAACTAAGCTCATTGAGGCACATTCATCTTTAGCACAAAATTAAGTACTGTTAAAATAATAATAATATTATTAATAATAATAATAATAATAATAATAATAAACTATATAGAGCTAATCTGCCTGGTGTAGAGTGGAGGTTCTTCGGCTAGGGATCTATGCTGGTTTGAATGCCAAGAGGTTATTCTACTCCATTGGGCCCTTGAGCAAGGCTTTTAATTGGAAATTGTTTTGTCCTGGGTATGTCATTAAGCTACATCCAGCTCTGCAAGCAGGTCCTCCAACTTTCAGGGAAATCTTGAGGGTTGGTGGCAGGATTGGCCCTCCACCTTCTGAGAAAAACCTTCACACTGTTCCATTCCACTCTAACTAGCGTGGTGCTGAGGTATTGCCCTCTCTCTCTGACTGGGACCAACCTCTATTTCTAAAACCTTTCACTATTCAGTTACAGGCGTTTTCTGAACATTAAACAAAACATCTTACCATGTAAAACAACTGTTCAAAATTTATTAATGCCATAAACAAAATTAGAGGTCAATCTAATCTTATTAGATTAATGCTAGGTTCATGCACATTTCAGCTACAGTATTTTTATCATATTATTATCTAGTGATTAAGATGACTTGATAGGGAAAATTATGTTTGGCTGGTTCCTTTGTGGAACATCTCCAGAATAAGAGGATGAAAAATGCACCCCCTGTCTTTGATCGAAGTATTTTAACAATGAACACCTCGTAAATGACATCCCTGTTACTATTGTGTGTTGTTGTTGTTGTTGTTGAATCCAGTGTCTCTGGAACTCATTTGTTTTCGAAAACATTTTTTACAACAGCCTGTTCTGGATGTTATTTTGTTACATAACACAGATAATGTCTTATGGCATTGAATAGATATTTATCTAATTATAATCATAATCACTATTAATTTTATTTGATATAGAAGTCATTTTTTCAAGAATCTTTTTTTCCAAGATGGGCTTCCAATTTGTAGTGGTCAGAATCAGGGAACAGAGATCATAATCAGGTTCTCAGTTGATTTGACTGCTGGATACAAAGGATATTTATTTAATTCACTAATTTATACCATCGTACCATTATGATCCGCAGAACACTGGGCTTCAGCTTCCAGAGCAATGACTAATTTGAAAGAGCAAAACAAGGGGGTGGCCGGGATGGAACAAATTTTTGCATTAGTGTACCACATCCCAAACAACAGTGATTTGTAGACTATAAGGCAGAGCGAGAAGAGGGAGACCTTAATGGGATGAGCCTAGTCGAACCCCGCAAGAGGTTTTGAGCGAAGCACGTGAGTGGTCCTGTAAAATCATGGCTAATTTAGCTGTGGTCTGAGGAGCCATTGAAATTGTGGCACAGCCAGCAGCATTTTGGTGGCATGCTTAGGAGATGCAGGAAAGACTGTTAGACTTAAAAGTGAAAAGAGCAAAGGGCTTTACAGTTAAATCCCACTTTAATTCACTAGTCTCCATCAGTTAACTCATAGCGGGACCACGACTCACGGCAGAAAGCCAAAGCTACTCTTTGGAGTTGCTGAACAATAAGACAGTGAGCAGCCCTCTGTTAAGGTCCTGGTGTAATCCCTTCTTAGAACGTGTGGGAATATTTACAAACATCTGAGGATAATCCACCCCAAGCGGCTCAAAATCTAAAATGCTATTCATCAGGAAGAACTCATGAAAGATGACTGAATACACTTATCTGATCTCGTATCAAAAGTGAACGATGCAATATGCCTTAGTTTAGCAAATAATGTGGCATCTCTTTGTTTAACAGCCACATGTAACCAGGTCTACTGTCAATGCGTTACTCAAGTAATATAATTACTGAACTTAAATGGAGGAATGAGCAAGACGAATCCATGTAAACTGTTTAGATTTTGAATCTTTCTCTTAAATGTATATTCTCTTTTCCATGAAATCACCCACTATGCCTGCCTTCCCCAAGTAGATTTTATTCTTGCAGTGCAAAGGACTTACCAAGTACGCGTGACTGGGAGGAATGTTACTCATTTTTCCCTGTTTCCAACCCCAGCATTTCCATGTTTTTAATGTCTCATTAATTAAAAGCTGACTGGCCAGGCCGTCCTCCTGTTTACGCTATGGATGCAGGTTGTCTTTAATCACGCAGACGTGTTTGACAGCCTGAAATGCAGCAGTGCCTCTGCCTGCGATCCCCAGCCCCCTTTTCAGTAGTGGGCTCTTTGCTTAATTGCATCAACATGCTGAAAGGGAAAAAGGCTCCAAACTACCAGCCTTATATAAGGCATGCTGAGAAGATGACTTAAATCCAATTCAATAAAATGGCACTCAGTCCATTTTCACTTCAAATGTGTTACAAGAGGAAAACATTGTGTATGTGAAAGAGGAATGTGTGATTTTGTGTGTGTGTGTGTTACCGAAATATTTCAAGGGGGTATTAAATTTCTTTGAACAACTCTGAAATCGTGAGAACACTGATATAAAGAACTGTCATCATCACAATGAGGTCAATCCAGCCTCGCATATTAGCGGTACATGCATATTGCGCGGATTAATATATGCAATCGTCAACCAATCAGTACGAGAATACAGCATCGGTGGTCTATTCTTGCATGGGGAAAGTGTTAGTTACAATATTGCATGGCCTTCATTTGCCAAGTGGTGTAATGAAGAGCAGTGTTTAGTTACAGTATTTGTTCATTTCTGCTTTTTATATTAACAAACAAACTTATATTGATCAACAAAATTTATGAAACAGAATTTAATTAATTTCTGCGTGAATAATAGATCGTAATATTGGAATAAATGTTGGACTTTCTTTCTGGATGTTAAACTTCAAGTGTGATAGATTACCATATATCCAGAGAAGGCTTATGACATGTGTGGTCTGCGTGATCTGAAAATGAACCTTAAGATACAAACCAATCTTTGATCAAGTTTCCATCACTTTGACCCAGGCATGGAAATAGTGTGGTCATGGAGAGTATAGCTGCCCATACTAGAGGCCAAAAGCTATAACATTTGGACCCTCTAGTTGATCACAGTATGAGGCATGTTTGCAGTAGAATGGGTAATGTTCAAAACAGACATACTGTATTTATTTGACACTTAAAATCAAGGTGTAGCTCAGTTTTTGTTGTTGTAATTATATAGTTACATTACAGTAGCATAAGTATAACCTTTGTTTCTCTTCATTTTTGGTTTAATTATTCACTATGTTAGCTGATGGAACAGCCCAGAAATCCAACAGCAGCTACCGCCCAATGACTGAATGTGCTCTGATTGTTCTGCTTTGGATTAACTTATAATTAACCTGTGTTAATTTTACACAAATTGCATACATTTTCCCTGTATTGTTCCTAGCACCTAGACTGTTCCAGATTATCAGAACTAGCCAAATTTCACTGGCTCATAAAACAGAAGAACCAGAATTCATGTGTATTATAGTGTAATGATAAACGACATTCAAAAGTCAATATTTCCCTTATTACTGAACAGCAAGGGCCCAGTGCTTTAAAATGGTCATTCATTATGTGTCCTGTCAGTGACATTGATGTAATTCATGCTGCTAACTGAACCCAGGTCGTGCTATACATTTCAAGAACCAATGTTACATGAAGTTAAATGGCTTTTCATTTCTTCTTTTTTTCTCAGAAATGTATGCTGCTATCCCAGGAAGTTAATTAATCCCATGAAGCCCACAGTCAGGGCGTAGGTACAATACCAGCCTGACTTTGTTTGTTACCAGCAGAAGATATGAATACACCAGGAATGTTCTGATATTTAAACAGTGTCGCACCAGAGGCCCCAAGGTGAGCGAAATGCTCGATACTTAATCATTACTAAGTGACGCTCTGACTAAGTATGAATACTCAATAATTAAATATCAACTACTTGATCTTGGACGTATTAGTTGAAGCTACATTTCTTCCAAAGATGTCAGGATTCTTCTATTATTTAGAACAAATGTATGTATTCTTGTTAAAGTCTTCGATGTTTTTTTGGTAATTTATTTACAGTTTTTAAAATATTTTTGTCCTCTAATTAAACCTTTATGTAAGGCCTCTCCCTGTAATAATGGATGCTTTCTGCTGTTTGTTTGGCTGTTTTGTGGAATTTGTGATTTTGTTTACATCAAATAGCCATTGAAATCTACAATAAAAGTGCAGTTGCTTAGCAACAAAGTATTGTGTAGAAGAAGTTATGGGTGGTTTTGTATATCACTGAAGAGTCAGAATTACACATCTTTTCATAATGGTCGCAATCAGGCCCAGACTGGCCATCTGGCATACAAGCATTTTCCTGGTGGGCTGATTGGTTTGTGGGCTGGCAAAATGTATTGTGGAGGACCCCCTTACTCAATTAAATTTATCATGGGAAACCCCTCCCTCCGCTCAGCAAAATTTATTACGGGGGAACCCAATAGTCCAGGGCCAAGCCCAGTCCAGTCCTGGCTGCAATTCTGAAAAGTTTAGGACAAATAAATAAACTGCATTAAATGGCAAATGTGAACAATTTTTGAAAAAAACAGCTGGAATTTTTCATTTAGAGATGTTAATACTCAGGCATTGGATAAGGATTTTAGATTTTACATAACATTGTTATGCTGACCGGGGAAATGGAAGTAAGTCCCATATAGATTCGGGACACATAACTCAGGTCATAACTGTGAATCCACAAGGCTTAAATTAATTATAAAATGAAAGCATATTTCTGTGATTTATGTAACTGCATGTGACAAAAAATTTGAAATTTAGTTCGGGGACAAGATGAGTTTGTCACTTGGTTAGGTTGCTTAAAACTGTATTCTGGAGGCCTGTATCTTCACAGAAGGGGTGGCAGCTTAATCACGCAGCAAAGAATGGCATGCTATTAAAATGGCTGATGTCTGAAAAGAGCAGAAATTCTTCACATCTTGAACATACCAAGAACCATTTGGAATGCAAATGTCGGTTAATAGTTTTGACTCAGAAATCCATGGGTGGTGCGTTGAAATCTGACCTGAATGTTAACCTTGTGTTTAAGCTGGTTCCCACTCTGGTTTCTCCTAACAGTCCAAGAGCATTTGGGTAAGCAAGCTGGTATGTCCATATGTGTGCATCTATCTGCCCCATGACTGTGCCATCCTCTGCACAGTGTCCCTTGCCTTATTCTGGCGCACTGTGGCCTTGGTGGCGCAGCCGACGGAGGAGGAATGATTGGAAGATGGATGGATTTCTGCAAAGTCTGTGTACTGCTTCTAAACACCAGCCGGTGGTACTGCAGCGCAGTAATTTGTCACTGGTGTCAGCACTTTACGGAAAACTGGGTTTGATCAGAACCTCAAGAATGCGGGTTGAGAAAGTGTCATGGAGTTAATAATAACAATTGATGTACATGTCAGTACTGCTCCCCCTCAGTTAGCTGAGGGATCTCAAAGAGAGAATGATGGTGGTTTATTGTATTACTATACAATAGAGTTATTTATTAAAATAAATTGGGCCTTTGGCATAATCGTTCATATTAGATATATCAGTATGAGAATAATAAATGTTATGAAAATGATTCTAAATGATTTCTGGAGAAAGGTTCACATCATGTGTGGATCCTATCCCAGAATGCCCAGAGTATAAGGCAGAGGACACTGGCCCATTGTAGGGCAAAAAAGGCAATTTAGAGCAGCCAAGCTACTAAACATGGGAACCTGGAGTGAACCCACCCAAGAATAAGGAAAACAAGCAATCAGAACACACACAGAGCTAAGAGGTCAGACCTACAGCTTTGGAGGTGCAGAGTCACAGTGCTGCCCGTCGAGCCACCACCCGCCTTGAAAGTTTATTGTTATCTGCAAAACTGGCAGAGACGCTGCTGTGGCTGATGCCTTGATCCCCCATAGCATGGCGAAGTCATCGCTCAGCGGCCTATTAACAGCCACAAACTCTGCAGCCGTCGACTGGGAACAAGACGGGGGGAGTGTGAGCACATTCGAAATGCTTGAAGAACATGCACATTCATGCCAGAATCACACTACGCCTTTATGTCAGCAAAACATACAACGTGCAGGCAAAATGTCTCCCTATATCAGATTGTACATGTCCGAAACAAGGGTGACCACTATTTTTCCTGGGGACCAGCCTAGAAATGAGTTTATGCACATATGAGTCTGTTGGGTAAGCTAGTGCCTAAGCTATGAATGTTGACCATTTGTGGTAAAATCTGAAATCTGGGTCCCCATTTGGATAACCTCAATTTCATAAAAATCTATGAATGCAATTGAAAAAGTAAAAATGCCAAAATTCTTGTATTTGGGTTGGTTACGTATGGTTAAGGTTAGGGCTGGGTAGGGGTTAATGGTGTTGTGATTGGAATTAGAGTTTTCCCATAGAAATAAATGGACAGTCCCCATTTAGATAGGTACGCAAGTCAGTGTGTGTGCGTGTGTGTGTGTGGCTTTGTAATTATTATGGTGTGGGGACCCAATGTCCCAGAATGTGATAAAAACCAGCTACTTTTCACCTTGTGGGGACATTTTTTCAGACATCACAAGGACAACTTCAATTATATAAAAATCTGTCTGCAATCAAAAAACTAAAAATCCCAAAAGTCTCATATTTTGTTTGGTTACTTATGGCTAAGGTTAGGGCTGGGTAGAGGTTAAGGGTGTCAAAGTTGGGATCAGGGTTATGCCCATAGGAATGAATGAAGTGTCCCCATAATGATAGGAATACATGGACTGTATGTGTGGGTGTGTGCGTGTGTGGAGCAAATGTTTCCCACAATGTGATAGAACCTATTATTTTATTTTTGTGGGGACATTTTCAGGTCCCCACCAAGATCTGTGAATGCAATCAAAAGACTAAAAATGCCAAAAGTCTCATATTTTGTTTGGTTACTTATGATTAAGGTTAGATCTGGGTAGTTGAGGGGGCATATAACTTAATTACTTAGTTACTAGTCAGAAACAAATCATGATCTAATGTAGTTCCTGAATGACATACCTGAACCATCATGATTGATTACTGATAAACAAGCATTGGAGCAGTAACTAACACTTAGTCACTGGTTAAGTAATGCATTAAGTAACTATTACATTTTTGTGACCGTACCACACTAAGAAATTACCAGAAGTGATCGTAAAACAAAGCAAACCGAGGTGTAACTAATTTCCACATCACTTCCTGCTGGGAATCCTGGCTGATTCATACCTATTTTCATTGGCACTGTCAGTCCCTTTGTTGTCTTCAACATAAAGTGACCTCAGGGATTCAATGTAACGATGAATATTCAGTGGGTTCAGTCACCACACTGCCCCATCTCAGCGCAGTGTTTCGCTCCAAAATCTTCCTCACTACTCGAAAGCATGTTGATTTTGTCTTCGATTCGCGACATATAACATAAACACAGCTGGCTGTAATAGAACTACACACATTTATTGGCTGCATCTTAATTATTGCTTTGCTTCAAAGTCAGCTGCCAAAGGCTGTTATGTATACAGAAAAGTCCACATTTCTTGGCAGTGGAAACATCAGTCAAATCCAGAATCAGAAAATGCTCTGGCACCAGGGGAATATGTTGATGTATAGGGCTTTAGATAGATGCTAAGAAAATACAGCAGGCAAAGCACATCTGTCGAAGTGTAAAACATCGTAGCTTGTACCAATGAGACACTGTGAAATCCAGGAGATGGCTAACAGGGTCAGGGCAAAAAGGCTTTTCATTTAATGACATGCTGTACATGGCAGGAGAGGGAGGGAGGGCAATGAAAAGACATGGAAAGAACAATAGCAATTTTATAGTGTTTCAAAGCGAAAACAGTAAAGTGTACATAATATTTCTACATTCTCCATGACCGCGTGTAAAGTGATGGGTCATAGTGAGCTGGGAATGTATTCGAATAAAGGCTGGCAGAGAGAATGGGCTGGATACAGCAATGTCCTGTACTGATCCAGTGCAGGGTTTAGATAAGCCTGTGGCCAATCCTAGGACACAGGTCAGGGGCCGGCCCGGACAGGAAGCCAGTCTATAGCAGCACATACACACTGTGGGCAATTTAGAGACACCGATTCATCAAAATGGTCTTTGGAATGCAGGAAGGCATGAGCGTTTCCAGGGAAAAACCATTCAACAGGCAGAACATGGAAGCCCTGCACACAGACCAGGAATCCAGCCCTCAGATATGGAGGCAGGAGGCCACTCCCCAGTATGTCTATACTTAGTTAATAAAGTGTTAATAACATGTTTTTTGCAATGCCTAAAATATAGGACAGTATAACATACTTCCATAACATTATGAAGGCATCATTTTATCTTGATACTGGAAGACACCATATCATGTGCTTGCTAATTATACCATCAGAACCAACAGAAACAACGTAGCAGAATCCTTCACTTCTTTACAAGTGCAAATAACAGCGGAAAACCTCGTTTGTCACCCAGTTGCTAGACACCTTGAGTTTTACCAATATGCAAGGAGCTAATGACCTTTCAGCTGTCTGAGCATATCGATAGTTGAATTGTCTATACCAGGGGTCTCCAACTCCGGTCCTGGTGAGCTACTGCCCAGGGGGTTTTCAGTCTTTCCTGGCTTCTAATGAGCCACACCTATTCTCAGGAAAATTACAGGAACAGGTGTGGCTCATCAGAAGCCCGGTAGGACAGAAAACCTCCTGGGTAGTAGCTCACCAGGGCTGGAGTTGAAGACCACTGGTCTATACACTAACAGAGAGTAAATAGCTATGGAATTACATGCTATGCGTCATCATTAAGGTGTACTGACATGCACATTCGGACACCAATAACTGGGAAAAGATTGTTGAAAGCATTTGCAGTACTCAGGGCACAATAGTGTCCATGGCTACTGTTGTTAGGCTGCTTGCTATATAGAAACAAGACACATGTAAAGCAATAAGAACGTGATGATTATCTATTCACTAAGCTTCAGAACTAACTTGCCATGATATTACATTCTTTATTAGTGAAACTTCCCATATAGATGTTGCTACATGGTTGAGTTTATTCATCTTTTTGTGCATTCAATTTCCATACCTGCATGTCCAATGCAGAGCCGTGGCCAGCCTGAAGTCTTTCCTGGGAAGCTTATGGCAGGAGACAGGGTCAGTTGGGATGGGATGCCAGTCTATCAGAAGGCACACAATCACACACAAATGGGACTCAGAGTATGTTTATTCATGTTTGGTACTTAAAAAATTACACCCTTCATTTTTCATCGCACTTCCTTTGCTCCATCTTTATTTCTGCTTGAGTTTGTCCATATTTCGTTATAATTTTACAATGGAGTTATTCCTTGCTTTGTATCTCCCCACAATAAGGAAGTGACACAGACCAAAAAAACTGTTAAAAGAGCACTAAGCTATAATATTTTAACAAAGTACCTTAACCAATTAGAACCATACTACAAATGCGTTATTGTTTCATTCCAAGCAACCACCAGCTTGCACAATTCATATCGCTGGGTATTTTATGGCAGCCATTCAAATTAAGTTTCTCAAGGTTTCTGCAACAGACAGCATCCCAGGACTTCAACTGGCATTGTTTGGGTGTGAAGGCTATGACTTTGTCCACTATGTTGCTGGCTGCCTGAATGTTGCAGCTTGATTGAACTGTGGTATCCACAGAATAACACTGCTGTCATGACAATGACTCTCTGCCCTTGGCTCTGTGGGTGTTCAGATATTTTTTATTTCTCCATGCTTGCATGGCTTAACTCCAGGTTGGTGGCTGGAAGGTCACAGGGTCAGCAGAGTGATTTCACCACAGGGTCCTTGGGCAAGGCCCTTAACTCCTGATTTCTCCAAGGACTCGCTTACCCTACTTCCTCAATTCTGTGCCACTTTGGATAAATGGGTCTGCTGAAGAATGTGATGTGTCAGCTTAAATATAAGTACATCTTACACTCGAGCACAGAATTGGTAGAACTGACCACTTGTTAGCAGATGGCAGGTACCACCAGTGGTAGTCACTCCTAGGCTAAGTACACACTACACAACTTTCCAAGTCGTCAGATTGCTGTACTGTTCACACTACACCATTGTGGTTTACGCATTACAGTACATAACTGATCAGCGACAGGGGGTCAGTCACTACAAGGCCTTTTACCAGGAGGCATAGCTGACGAGTCTGTTTGATCTCCAAAATACATTTCGTCTTGAAATCACATGAGGATGACCCCAGGAAATCACAATTCTCATCTCACTATTCTAGTGTTACCAGTGTCCCTGTCACTGATCAGTCATGTAAGCCCCAATGACTTCAAGACTCCTGATTACAAGACGACGAGCCGTGTAGTGTGAACCGTATAGCAATCAGACAAACTGCAAATTCATGTAGTGTGAACTTAGCCTTAGACTTTACAATGGAACACAATATGCCTTGCATGGAGAGGGGGTGAAAAGCCCTTATTTGTACAAAACCTTTATTTCAGAGACTTTATTTACTTGATCCAAATTACACCCACACTGTATTTACTCTGACATGTTCAGCCCAACATTTTGTATAAAACATAACACAGAATACTAGCATTCTTTTACTGGCAGAAACATGTGCTCTATATAAACATGGGAGCGTGGGGCACGAAGACAGGAGTTTCATCCAACAATCAGTCAGACAGTTGCTCTCCCTTGTTGTCCTGGAATAAAGGGAAAGCTGATGGATTGCCGTCAAAGGAGCACACACTTTGTTTACACGTCCATTAGTCTTAAGCGCATATGACGGAACGGCGCCATTGTTACTCTCTGAGCAGTGGGAATTTGGACATGCTTCCAGGTGGCCAAATGGAACAAAGCACTGTCGAGCTCCCTGGCAGAACAACACTATACCATGCATACTTTTGGAAGAACTAAAATTAAGACAAATGAAATTCTTGTTGTTTGGGTGATAATTTTCTGCTTTCTGTGGTGTGCAAAATAACTGATAAAAAAAAATCAACGTAAGACTGATGTCTTGTATCTCCAGAAAGTATGCAGTAAGGTGCCTCACACTTCCAGTACTGGGGGCTCAGATCCCACCCATACCATGCATGTAGGGAGTTCGCCTGTTTTCCCTTTGTCTGTGTGGGCTCTCTGTATGCACTCTGGTTTCCACTAGTAGCCCATAAAGCATGGCTGGGTATATCAGAGGTGGGTAATTCAGGTCCATTGAGTAAAAGTCCAGACCAAGTTCATCCAACCAGGTGAGTATAAAGAGTCACAGCCCTAGAGTACTCAGCTGGTTGGTTGAAACAAAATCTTAGTCTGGATTTTTACTTTCTGGACCTGAACCACACACTAGAGACCTGCGCGGGACGGATTTTTCAGTCCCGCTCCTGCCCGCTCCCGCAAGATTCTGTCCCGCTCCCGC
>JAODKL010000040.1:25346413-25368540 GCA_026780765.1 Petrocephalus schoutedeni
TGTTGTTTTTTTTCCCCCCCCCCCCCCCCCCCAGCACAAACCTCAAACTCTGCTTAAGTCCGAGGTGAACGCTTTATGCTTCTTACTCTGCTTGCAACAATATGCTTGCATGTTTCTGCATTGTCAATAGATGGTGCTGTTCTGTCCATTTTTCTGTTATGACTCCAGGTGGAGGTGTGACTTTTTTGTGTTCTCTTTCCATGGATAGAAGAACTCAAAAGGTGTGCCAGTGAAGGACCTGTACTTCAGCTACCTGGCCATCCTGAGGAAGGTGGCCAACCACGTAGGCTTGCTGCAGCCTCGAGAAGGCACCAGTAAAACACAGGTGCGTTGCAGGAGGAAAGCACTGGTGCATGCCCGTGTGTTTTATCTGCACTGTTTATTATACATTGGCGGGTAATCAGAACCGGATGTTTGGGGAAGCAGAAATGAAGTGCAGATGTGAGAGCGTGCTGAGGATATGTGTGAGTCTCGTTAGTGTCCTGGTGGCTGGTGAGCTTGTTACATTTTGTGAGGGTTTGCTGTGTTATGCGTCACAAGAAGGTAGCAACATGACTTCTAGGAACCTAAGAGGAACTGAGCCTTAATGTATAGGAACCTGACAAGAACCTTGATGTGTAGCAACCTGACAGGAACCCAACAGGAACCTAGCCTTAGCATTTAGAAACTTAGCGGGAACCCAGTTTTGACATTTAGGAACCCAACCAGAAGCCAGCCTAGGTGTTTAGGAACCCAGCAGACACCTAAGCTTCATGTTTAGGAACCTAACTGGACAGCATGGGCTCCGTTAAATCGTTTGGGTACCTCCCCATGGCCTGCAGTTTTTGTCAGACTGAGCCTGTTGAAATCTCATCCCTTCAGTTACTGCTCCAGAAGTAAATAAACTGTAATTTTCTTTATTTTAGGTGTTCCAAGACCTTGGAAATCACTGTCTAGATGTTACTGAGTCCCAGTTTTGGGCAAGTGTTCAGACTGGGTTATGGGCTGGAGGGGTGGTTCTTTTGCATTGTGCTCAGGCCTGGTTTGTGCTGGGGTCCTGTCACTTTTACCTTCACGTCTGACAGTAACACTGTTATTGTTTCGGCTTTGAAAAATGCAATACGGGGAATGAAGGGAAATCCATGTAATACACCGCGGTTAGACGTTACGACATGGAGGCTCATTTGTTATAAAATCTCATCTGGTTTCCTAAGATCATAAAATGTCTTCAAATCTGTTTTCAAAGTTGTGTTTTGAGGGTTCTTCCGAAGAGTGTTTGACGGATTTTGTGTAATGAGCAGTAGCATCTGTGCCCCAAGTTTATTTTATTACATTCATTTTCTTTCACTGTTTTTTTCCCCCCTCACCCTTCAGGAGCAGTATGTGAATGAGATCTGTGAAAAGGTTTTCCAGAAATTTCCAGACTTTGTGCAGAGGTGCAAGCAAGCAGCCTTTGAGGCGATGTCTGACCCACTGTACAGTGGGAAGATGAAGGTACAGGAAGCTGGAAGAAGGAATCGCCTTTTTTTGTAGCACCAGATGCCATATTTGTGATGGCGATAATGCAATAATGGGCTTAAATGAGCTCTACACATAACAAACCTGTTCACTACAGCGAACCGCCTTTTTTTATAAGACCAATTTCAAAGTCAAAATGTTTGCAAGCAACTTTGGAATTCCTTTAATCTCCCTCTCTTTAATTTGCTCTTATAAAAAGTTTTCTGTGGCATAATCAGCCAAAGCATTTTTCTGGCTGTTTGTCAACTTTTTTTTTTTTTTTTCCCGGCCCAAATTCCAGGAGATTTTAAACAAAGGCCCGCGGGTCCTGCTGCCAGTACAGGCAGCAGTTCTGCTTGGCCAGATGTGGACACAGGTCCCTTGAAATCAGCAGAATGGGTTTTTTTTTCCGCCTTCCCCAGCAGCCGCAAGGAAGGAGTGTGTTGCGGGCGCCGTGATTGGCAGGTGGGGTTCCTCGGGAGCTCCCCAGAGGAAACACTGTGTCCCCGAAAGTCGGGGGCAGGGAAACTGCAAGCGTGCTTGAATAAGGGCTGCTCCAAAGTCAACACCACAAAGCACCCCCCATGAAAAAATCCTCCTCGTATTCCCGCTATTATCTGCCCCCTCGTCCCATGCCATGGTGCACATGTGGACCCTCATTGCACGGGGGCCTCCCGAAAGCTGCGGTTTATGGTCTGTCAAAGGCGCCTCCATTTGCGCTCATATCTCGGGATGGGGCAGCATGAGCCAGGAAAAACGTTTGCTCGGGTCCTGCCAGCACAGAGGCATGCTACATCGCCGGCTTGTTATTTCGAATCAAATTTGCTGCTTTGGCTTCCCTTTGCAGCCATGATCTTTAACAGCAAAGTTGTACTACTCTTCACATGTCTTTCAAATTTACGCACATTCCATGCAGAATAAAAATCGATCCATGTTGTATCGTACAGTTATTTTACGATGGAGGAATATATTTATATTTATATGATGTACCCGCCCGTCTTGAACGTGGTGACTTTTCTCTTTTTGTAGGCTTTTTTTTTTATGAATTTATAATATACCTGGTCCGCTTTATGCTGTGAACCTTCAGTATGCTATAAGTAGCAGAATGTTTTATTTGATAAACTGAGCTCCTTTTCTTGGTGGTTCTACGCTCACCTCGTGCAGGTCCTGCAGAGCCTGCTGAATCACTACACCCAGAAAAAGGACAAAGTGCTGCTCTTCTCCCAGTCCACCAAGGTGAGTGTGCCACACGTGGGATTGGGACTGGCCCGCAGAAGGCTCCGTGAGAGGGAGCGCGCTGACGTCAGGCTGCCATGCTCTATGCCTCGGCACGCCTAGTTTAGTCTGGTTTCACCTTGCAAATGGAACACATTTGTGGGACAGGGGTTAGCTGGGCAGGGGATACATGGCAAGATTCAAGCATATGTGGATTTTCTTTTGAATATGCATCTTCCACTGTGTCTTGTGTATTTTATTATTATTATTTATGCATTTGTGTATTTGAAATCACGCTCTTTGTGTCCTGGTCTGCCAAGGTTAGAAAGCATTCTATTGAACACAGGCATGGATATAAACACTGCAGTAAATGGGAGTCATTATAAGGAAGGGTAGACTTGGGTGACCGGGGCAGCTAACGGTTGATGCCAGTTTCAACACACGCTTTCCATCAGCTCCTGGATGTCTTGGAGAGCTACTGCATGGCAGCTGGGCTGGAGTACCGAAGGCTGGATGGGGCCACCAGGTGTAAGGACCGAGTGAAGATTGTCAAGGAATTCAACAGTTCGCTGGACATCAACATCTGTCTGGTGTCTACCATGTGAGGCTTCCGCAGTAGCAGAAAGGCGTGTAGCCTATCAGAGGAAACCCACCGTCAAGCACCGTCCAGCTAGCAGTTGTATTTGTAAAAACCGCAGGTGGCTGGCCTTGGTACTCTGTTGACATTCCTTTGATCTTCTTATCACAGGGCAGGTGGACTGGGGTTGAACTTTGTGGGTGCCAATGTTGTGGTGCTGTTTGACCCGACATGGAACCCTGCCAGTGACCTTCAGGCTATTGACAGGTGTGTATCCTGCCCCCATGTATACACACATGCCGTCATAGTTTCTTCATCCCAGTTGTGGAGTATGTTTGGGTGGGTTTGGGGTTTGGAGACCTTAGGTTAAACGCAACATTGACTCAACACAGCTGAGCAGTACTGACGCACTCAAGACACTGACTGCTGAACAGCACGGATGCTGAATGAAGACTTCAGTAAAATGTCATATCTCTTATATTTGACTTCTCTTTCCATGTTTGTGTCCCATTGCAGAGTCTACCGCATTGGTCAGTACCGAGATGTGACCGTACTCAGACTGATTTCTCTAGGCACAATTGAAGAAGTGATTTACCTGAGGCAGGTTTACAAACAGGTACATGGTGTCATCTTTCTGTAACTGCGCATGCTTCGCATGAGTTCTTCCGCTAAGTCATTGAGCATCAGCTGTCAGTTATATAAGCATTTTCAGTCACAGAAGTACACTGACTCCAGGCAGCAAAGCAGTAATGTTAGAAATGCTTACTGGGCAAAAGCAAATTACATTGCACCTCCAATTTAATTATCAAGAATTAACGTTGTAAAGTTACTAATGTGAAGTTTACTGCTGGCCTGGTTAGGCAAGGTAACCCAAACCACAATTGCCTCTTTAACCTGGTGTCTGACCTTGTAACAATATCTCAGCCGGCTGCTTAGCTAACAGTGTGTGTCCACAGAGTCATTACACAGTGCTGGAAGCTACACAGTGCGAAATAATTAAGCTAAAGTGTAATTACACAGTGAAGTTTCCGACTTATAATAACAACATTTGAGCCAGTCATTAGTGATACAGGCCGAGGATGTCAAATCCCGGCTCTTTCTGTGACCATATAAACCTTGGCAGCCTGAGTTAGACTGAATTTGTTGGGCCACATCTGTTTTTTAATTGCTTTGTGTGTAACCATAGTATAACCATAACAGTCTGCTTATCCTAAAATATACCAAGATCAACACGTTTTATAGATCGCACAACCTGGATTGTTTGTACGATTTATGAAATGCTGGATGCGACATGTTGCCCAAATTAGTTCTCCTTCACTGCTTTTTCATAATCATACCATATAAAAAGTATTTTAAAATACTTCATTTGGCCAGAGATTTACTTCCACTCATGGGAATATGACATAGGTGTGTGGGGGGGTTTTTCCTGTTTTCCTCATGATCATTACCCCCCCCCCCCCCCCCCGAATGTTTTGTAATGAAGCAACTGGAGTCAGCGGTGGTGGGGAACCAGCATGCCAGGAGGTACTTCGAGGCCATGCAGGGGCCGGACGGTCACACAGGGGAGCTCTTTGGGATCCATAACCTCTTCCGGCTGCAGACCCAGGGCGCCTGCCTCACCAGGCAGATCCTCGAGGTGACGACGGGTGGCAGCAACATGTGGGGCGCTCTGAGAACATGCATGTGCCCGAGGCTCTCTAGCCATTTGAAAGCAATATCCAGGGCCCCTGTGTCACACTAAGTGTCAGCACCCCAGGACCATGTCACACTGTAACTGTACTAATAATCGGACTTAAAAACTCACTCATCAGCGATGGTTTACGATTAAAATGAACAGCTTACCTGCTGAGAGTTTCCCATAGACTTGGAGTGTTTCTCAATATGCATACTTGACCATACTTACGTTCTCATATACCCATTTTAAGTTATCTTCCATTGCCGAAGACCATTTCCAATACTCAAGAACAGAAGTACAGAGAACGTTCCTGGATGTCGTTCTTTCCTTGCCCTAAATATCAAGGATGCATTGGTTGCACGCTTGCCAAATAAGACCAATCCCTTGATTCATTGCACCCCAACTTTGTTCTTGGGAGGCAAGTTGGCAAGACCGGTCTTGCCAAGACCACCAGTATGATCTTCGCGGTCTTGGACCTGGCCATGCTGACGGGCCCTGTGTGTTCCATCTGTGTGCTTCCTGAAAGGCCTCGTTCAGACCCTGCCCATGCTGTCCCAGAGGGCCGCGTCAGCGCTTCGCTAATGTTTTGGCCCTGTAGCCAGTAGCCCTCTGCTTCAGACAAACATAGCGTGAGGTTTGCATGTGTTTGTTGCAGAGAGAAGGACGTTTGGAGGCAGGCGTGCTCACAGCACAGACGGCAGCGGCCGAGGGTGCTACACGGAGCGTGAGTGACCACCTGCTTAGTGACCCGTGACCGGGGCTCTCCTCCTTCCCATCCCTCTCCCTTCCCATCATCCCCTTCTTTGTTTGTAGCATCTCTGTTCCCATGTGAAACAGTTATTTTTCCCCCTCTTAGAAAACACATGGACATCATTACCACCTCACGTACTGTATATAACCAGGAGGGGCCAGTCTTACATTTGTTTGTTTAGCTGATTTCTTAAATTGTATTGGATTTCATAACGGCACATTATTAGTGAAGTGGCATCATGCATTAATTTTTCATCAGGCACTCGAAGGGCAGTCTGGAAAAGACCCCCCAGACAGCGACCGCAGAAATGGAGCCACGAAGGGGGCCCCTGGTGTTCTAGACTTCAGCAGTGCCAGCGAGGATGAGGATGAACGTGGCGTCCGTAGGAAGCTGCCACCCTCCCGCGGGGAAGAAGAGCTGCAGCCAGATAGCAAGGCCTCCCCGGGCCACCTGAACCTTCTCCAACATGGGTTGTCCAGTCTGCTCCAAGGGACCAGGGTGAGCAGCGGAGGCGAGAGCGAAGAGAGTATGCCAGATGAGGACGCGGAGTCTCCCCATTCGGGAGGGCCGCCCACCCAGCACACAGGCTCCAGCTGGACTTTTTCGAGTGATTCTGAGGGGGAGGTGATGGGACAGGAGAAGACGGATGTTGGCGTGACAGCCAAGAGGTCCTCCAATCTGTGCAGGAAGTCGAGGACCAAGCGAAGGAGGCCCGGCCAAGCTGTGACCTCTGAGGCTTCCCTGGGGTCCGGGTCCTCCTCAGACAGCCCGAGACCCTCCAGACATGCAGCTAGGCACCTGAGACCCAGCTCACCACTTCCTAATAGTGACACGGACGAGTCAGATGACGTAGACATCCAGAAAGGCTTTGAGCATCACTGTTCCATGACCCGCCTTGGGAGTTCCGGGGATGAAACTCGAAGCCGGAGCCGAAATAGCAACACTGGCCGAGGAGGATATACGAAAGTGAAGGAGAGAGGGGCCGTGTGGCAGCCACGTGAGGAACCCAGCATTGATAAGTTATTAGGTAATGTGCAATAATGTTCCTGGATGTGGCTGTAGGGAGGCCAGGGGCCATCTTGGCCGTCATAGGCCATAGGGCTGGAGTACACCCTTGATGGGATCCCGGATGGTCGGTATACCCAGAACACCTGAAGGCAAAAATAACCATCATGTAAGATTAACTGAAGGCTATGGAGCAAGCAAATTCAGTGCTTCACTTTCTCGTCCTCCAGGGGGAGTGCAGGAGGTCGTTTACACACACTCCAACCAGCGAGTTGTGGGCTCCAGCAAGGCAGAGGCCCGCATCAGCCGTGCCGCCATCCGTGACGTCTTTCAGTACGGGAGGAACACGCAGGCGCCGGCCAACCTGGTCCAGGACAGCCTGGTGGTGAGCTGTCAGCCGGAGGCGGGGATCGCTGAGCTCGATGCCGCTAGCGCCGTGAATGGCTCTCCGTGCGTGTCTCCCGTGTGCACGCCACAGCCACTGTCGGTGGGCACGCAGCCAGCAGAAGGGGGAAGGGCGCAGGAGGCGGCGGCGGGACGCCCCACACCCCCGGTGAAGCACCCGGTCACTCAGACCTTCCAGACCGTGCTCCGGGGCCACAGCGCCACCTTCATCTTCGGCCAGACGCCTAGCGCCCTCCGCAGGTGAGGATGGGGCGTTGTGCCGCACATGTGCTTTTCAGAATAATAATGCCCACGGGTCACATGGCACCTTTACTTTTTCCCATATTTCCCATTTGTTTTTTGTCTATACTAACATAGACATATAGTTTACTGGCCCTCACTCACCTGGAAGCACACTTTTATGTAAATATTAGACTTAATGACCCCCCCCCAGGCTGAAATTCCTCCAGTCCCACGCTGGCTCTCCCCAGGGAACCCTGGAAGGCCCACAGCCTGAATGTGGTAAACAGACTCCATCAGACCAGAACCGTGTAAGCATGACACGAGTCAACTGAACCCGTGTTCAGCAGCGGCAGAAGGCCTTCTCCTGTGTGTGCGCAGACAGGACCTCCTTAGAGAAGAACCGGGTAAAAAAAGCATCTACCAAACACGGCCTCTAATTATATATTCTTAAAAAATGGTAAAAGAAAGAGAAATGGGAAAAGAGAATGTGAAAAGGCCCAGGGAGGAAATTCCCGCCAGTGCAGGGCTCTGTGCCAGTCCCAGCCACAGCTGTGGAGGACAGCCCCCCCACCCCGGTCGTGGGGGAGGGACCACCCCAGAGCACCCCGTCCTTTCCCCGAAAAATGCCACGTTTGGCCCCATCCCTCCACGGCTGGTTTTCGAAGCCCCTAAGCACAGTGCCCTGGGACCGCCCCCCAGCCGCCCCCGGTTCTCGAGCCCAGGGCTGCGGTGGTTTCCCACCACACCGCCTAACGCCTCCCAGTATCCCCGCCCCCCCATTTCTCTTTACCCGCTCTGTCTGAAACCGTCCCGAGGGAAAAAAAAAAAGTCGCGTTTCGCTCAAGCCCCCGTGTATTCTGCCAGTTAAATCTGCTGTTCAGTTAAGTCTGGCCCAGAGCATTTTTATTACTGTTGCTTATTTATTGTTTTTCCTACAAAACCCACAAGTGGCAGTAACACCTCATAATAACGCACAAGTCAAGATGCTTTGAAGTATTTCTGTGTCATGTTTATTTACTTACTCACTGGGTGATTTGGTGAATTTTTCCCGGTCATGCTTGGCGATCTCGCGGGAAATGTCACGATGTCAGTATTGTCACCTGGCTGCCACGTTCCTTTCCTCCAGGAAGCAGCTGGCAAATATGGCCGCTTACTTCCAGGCCCTCTCGGTGGGGGCCTTTGCAGAGGAAGTGTTGAACAGCACCTCCAGCAGGCGGCAGGCCATGCTGCAGGACTTCTACATCTCCCAGAGCCCCCATCTCAAAGCCCTCCTTTCCAAGGTCTTTCAGGACCCGGCGCCACGGCAACCCGAGCCCCCCACATCAACTACACGGCAACCGGCCTCATCCTCCTCATGGACGAGTTCCAGGCCCACGTCCAAATCTGATTCCCACATTAAGTTCCAGACGTCAAGTTCGGCGCAGCAGAAACTCCCAAAGGGAATGACGAAAAAGAGGGGGGTTATGAACCCGTCTTGCAGTGGGGCCCCCAAAGACCCCAGTGTGAACATGAACAGCTCCACCCCTGCTGAGGGTAACTCCACAGGCCGACCCTTGGGAAAATTGTACACAGATGAAACCAAAGCCGCCTCAGCCTCGAACATCCAAGGCCAAACTCCTGTGCTGGATCAGCATGTGTCCATGCCTGGTGGGGCAGTACCACTGAGGAATGGAAAGGCCCCCTCCTCCTCCTCCTCCAACCTCGAGGCCGCAGCCCATGTACCCCTTCTGTCAGATTTGATAGGAGACACCTCCATCCTGGATGACCTCTTCAAAAGGAAGACCAGGGTCGACCAATCCACAGGCCCCTCCCCATCACATGTTTCAGGTCACACCGAGAGGGCGAAGGCTCGCCGCAAAGACTTCTGGGACATCCTCAGTGAAGGAAATGAGGAGTGCATCAATAAGCTGACAGATCTGTCTCAGGTGGAAAAGATATGTAACAATGCTAATGTATCTGCAAGAGCTCAGAATGACAAACAAGCCAATGGCTCTAAGCTCTGGAGGAGGAACGAAAAGTTCCTATGGAAGAAGTAGTTCTTTTTGGTATTCCAATAATTATAAAACAAGGGCATAACTTTGGCTTTTCACCCGTTTAGGGGGAGAAATGATTATTAGGGAAGTTGTATTATCCAGTTTTGATTATGGGGGGGCTACAACCCCCCCATGCCCCCCGTAATTTACGCCTAAGCTCAGAGACATTGCAGTTCTTTGCTGAACATTCTCAGCAAGTGCCATTGTTTACATGACATGCCGATGCTTTTAAATATCTGCTTTTAAAATGACCAGCAACTGTTTTTCTGTCTTTTGTGTGTGTATTGCCATTTGTCCTTTGGTAAGTTTGTTGGGGACCTTGCCGGTTGTTTAAGCCTCAGTCTAAGGTTTAGTCTGTTTTGAGTTGTTGATATGAGCCATTTTCTGCACATGCACACCACCTGCTGGGGGAGGTCATTCCGGGTTATCCTCTACTTCAAGGCCACACACAGTCCCTGGTGTCAAACGCCCTATTTGATTGTTCTAGGTTTGAATCTGGGCACTAGATGGATCTGTTGGATCTGAACAGACTTGTTTAACTTAGCTAATGAGCCTCCGATTACTCATGCCTGTGGTTTTAGCTAATTATTTTTCAGTAGTCGTTTTTTGCGTTGATGTGGAGCACGTAGTGACTGCTGCACTTCAAACTGTGGGCAGCCCCTCTGCTCGGAGCCATTCGTGGCTGGCGTCTGGAGCATGTCCCTGCCTGGCTGCCTCATACACACTGCCTGCAGCCCGTCTGGGTTTCAGGTTTAGACTGCGGCTGTCTCTGGACAATGACGTGCGTTTCCTCACTTTTACATTTAGATGAGTAGAAGGTCTCTCTGTGTATCCGCTCACCATTTCCTGTCCTTGTCAGACCCTGTCACAGTTTAATTAACAGAAAAGTAGACCGTCTGTGATTTGACAGCCCTGATTAACACCAGGCCTCTGAGTCATTAAACTCAAGGCTTTGGCGGATCAGAAATAATTATGTAAAATAAGCACTGCACACTTTTTGTTTAGGTTATGAAATATGGTGCTTTAAGTCCTAATTAAGATGTTTGAGTCTTAACCCCATTTAATGTGATCACTCCTTTTCCCTACAGCATTTTAATTCATTTCATTTTAATTTGAAGATTCCCTATAATGAAAAAGAAATTACTTCATAAACCCACCACTAAATAAACAGATGCTAGTGTCGACAGAGCAATGACATGTTAAATTGACACTTGTTACTGTAGAAAATTGTTGCCATAGAATAAATTGAGCATTTTTCAGTCAAAAGCATTATTTGCTTCTAGTGTTAATATGAGTACCTAAGCAAACACGTCAGAATTGTCAAAGGAGAACCTCCCCGCTGGGCATGTTTGCATTTGTCCCATGGAGATCATGTTTAAATTTGACATTTTTCGTCGCCTGGGTAGCTAAATGTTCCTGAATTGGGGGTTGATTATTTATCTACAATCTGAGGGACTGACTTCTATCCATTTCATTATTCGCAAGCTAAGGCTTACCCAAACGACGGGCCGCACGGTACCCTGTGCTGATGGACAGGGAGGCTAAACTAGCGTCTCTGGAGTTATCTCTATGAAATCTTAGGTGATGTGAAATTCACCGGAAAAATGTCAGCTTACCAAGTTGTTTGTGTCATTGTAATCCTTCCATCCCTCAGCAGGGTTGCTGGCTACATGGTAATGCAAAATCAAAGTTGTAATGTTAGCAAGACCATAAGAGGCAATTGGGACTGCAGCAGAAACCTGTGGCTGCTGCCTGCCCTCCCTACAGGACCGCTATCACAGCGGGATCCTAAAGCGTGCTGGCAAGATGATGTAGGTCATTTCCCACCCAGGTCATCACCTCTTCTGACCCTTCTGGTAAAAGGCATAGAGCCCTGAAGACAAGGACACTGGGACCAGCCAACAGTACCTTCCCTGGCAGTACCACTTCCGAATCGGTGCAGCCACCCACAAAAGCAACATTGTACTTTTCACCCCCCCGCATTCCATCTTCTGTGGAACTACATGTATACCTTATATATGTGTGTTTTATGTTACCTGTCCAAAAACAAATCTCGATATTCCTTGATTCCTTGACATAGAGTTAAATTATTGCTCTGCAGTGTAAGATGTGGGTGTATTTTATGGAGAAGGCGTCTTGATCATCCTGTATTGAAGAGGAACTCTCCTGGATCATTGTCAAGGGCAGCTTTTTTTCAACGGTCCAGGTAAGCCGTGTGTGTGTGTTTGTATATACACTATATTGCCAAAGTATTGGGATGCCTGCCTTTACACATACATGAACTTTAATGACATCCCATTCTTAATTCATAGGCTTTAATATGGAGTTGGCCCACCCTTTGCAGCTATAATGGCTTCAACTCTTCTGGGATGGCTTTTCACACGGTTTAGCTTTTAATTTTACATTTGGCACAAAGCAGTCAGGCAAGTACCGTTCTCCTGGCAACCGCCAATCCCAGATTTGTCCATTGGATTGCCAGACAGAGAAGTGTGATACGTCACTAAATAAGCGTATGTATTAATTTAATTATGAATGTAGTTTAAGTGACTTGCACAAAGGAAAACTTTGTGTATAAGCGACTTTTTATCCATGTAATTGTCCGATTAGGCTCTAAGCGCACTTGTTATCCATGTAATTGTCCGATTAGGCTCTAAGCGCACTTGTCACCTAATCAAATGCAGCCACGAATGACTGCCCTGTAGTAAAAAGACAAGATCATGGACAACATTATTGAAAAGGAGAATTTCAGAAAATGTCCATGATCCTGAACAACACCCTCCTGTGGTGGGGAGGAGGAGAAGAAGCTGGAGCTGGTAAGCAGGCTGCAGCGTGGCGATCATCCCGAATGCACGTCCCCTGGAGTAACTGCCTTATCAAAGGTGTGCTGTGGTAGGCAAACGGCTGGGGGAACCTGCCCTAGGACCCAGCCACCATTTGGTTTTCCAAAATATCACTTATACGGCATTTTATTAGTACATATGATGGATCCATGTCTGTCAGTAAACAAGTCCAGGGAGGACCTTGTGTCCCTGACACTTTATGGTCACTGAATTAGTCACCAGCAAAAAGTACCCCTAGCTGTGCAAGCAGTTACTCACGAGGGCTCGATAGATGGATAATGGGTTCTAATTTTACGGTATGCACTATATAGAAAATGATCACACATGGTACATAAAATGTTTTTTTCCCCTGTATACTTCATTTGCTCAGACTCTGTTCTTTCCCAGGAGATATGTGTAGCCACAAATGCATGTATGACCAGTCTCAGATGGCTAGTAATTTGGGGGCAGGAGACACCATGTAACAACAGTTTCCCTCACAGCAGTGAGTTTTGCTGATATGTGAGATTTGCTGCATACCATTTGTAACCCAGTTTAATCGTGTTATTTTGAGTATATTATTAGATAACCTGGTGCATGGGAAGGTTGGAGGGAGCAGATGATCAGCAAAGGGGTACATGGGTTCTATTCCTGCAACAATGAACTTGCTTCTGGGAAGCCTGAAGGAACTTCTAGAAGAATGTTGTCTGTACAGACAGTTCGCAGTTTATGACCGAGATCCGTTCCCTAAGTCTGTCTTTGAGTCGAATTTGTAGGTAAGATGGGACAATAATAATACAGTACATAGTTAATCCACATTAATGGGACGTAGAGAGCATGACACTAGCTACATAGCCTTAACACAGATGTATCTCCTGATTTGTGGCAGACATGGCGTCCTCAGGGGTACAGTGACCTCTTTCATGGTGGCCCCGACTGAACCCCCCCCTCCCCCCGGATCAGTGCCCTCTACTGGAAGCCCATCTTCCATGCCAGTGAGTTTCACAGTGCCTGCCTGCACCAGTGGTAGGAGCACACGTCCAGCAGAGACGGAAAGCATCCAGCCGGGTGCGGCTGCACGTGGAGTTGGGAAAGCCTTGCCGGTGTTTTCGTTGGGTCTGCTTGAGTGAGCACCCCCCGCCTCTGGCCCCACGGGTGGGCACGACATATGCTACGCTGGAAAGCTTTGTCTGGCACTGCTTGTTTAGTCTGAAGCCAGGGAGTGGTTCATACTGCAGTTGCAGTGGTGAATCGGCACACGTCTGAAGGCAGTGTGTGTGTGTGGGTTTGTATTTACCACATTGGGAGGGCTATATGTCCCCGCAAAATCTGCTACTTTTAATTATCCAGGAGTCCACAAAAATCTGTAAATGCAATCAGAAAACTTTGTTGGCTTTGTTTTTTGGTACACACATTTGGTACACACATGAAAAACGTATGTAATGTGATCGCTCGCCACACATAGCCTTAGCGGCACGTTGACAAACAGGCCTGCGCGCTCGTCCCCCCAGGCCTGTCCCGGCGAGCCTCGCAGTCCGTCCGTCAGCAGGGAGTGCATTAGTGGTGCTCTGGCTTGCTCTGCCCCCTGCCCCCTCCCCGCCGCCATGCCTCTGTGTGTGGTCCTAGTCATCACGCGCACATCAAGCACGTCCGTCTCTCATCGCTGGTGTGACACTCAGCACTCCTCCCGTTCAGAAAGGCCGTTTGAAACCCCTCTGTCACCTCTGGGCATCACATTTTCTAGCTGATTGTGGGTTTTGATTTTTTTTTTCTTAATGTTTTGATCATAACGGTTTTTTCGAAGCAAATCAACTACCTTTTCAGTTTGGCAGGTTCTACAAGCTAAACATTTATACAGCTTGATTTTGACTTGAAGCGACTGAGCCAGAGTCTGTTTTCCAACAATGCAACAAACGCCCCTTCGCTGTCTGGCCTTCAAATTAAGAACAAAGTCTCTCCCACTCGGCCCCCTCCTTGCTCTCAGTCTTTATTATTATTATTCTCCTGATGATATATATTTTTTTAGAGGGGAGAGTAACCAAGCAGCCAGCAGGGCTGGATGAATCCATTTTCTCAGCCTCGACCATAATGGCCCCTGGATGACGCAGATGCAGGCTCTCGGTTAGAACGAACGTGGGGAGTAAAGGGGGCTGAGAAACCACAGTAGATATTTTTCTTAGTCATAAACTCAAGAGGTTAGCAGAAGGTTTCTGCTCCAAGCGACGGCTGTAGCATCATTTCAGAACGGGGGCTGCAGACGTGCTTCCGTGACGAGTCGGGACACATACGGCCCCTTCCGTTCCACGTCCTTTTGAATGGCACTGTACAATTTAGCACGGGCTGTTTTCGATGCGTTCCCTAGCAGTTGCCTTTTGGCTGGAACCCCGCGAGAGCGAGCAGCACAGCCGCAGACTGCTTCAAAACAGAAGTTCTACAACCAGATGGACGAGCCAGTGATGTCACAGTGGTGGATACTTCAACAATGACCTACCCCTCATTTATTTGGTCCCGGTCTATAACCAGAGGTCTAGAGAAAGGCTACCGCTAATAAGAATCCATTTAATAAATTTAGCCACCATTCGAAGCACTCCAGACGCAGTGTTGCTGATTCTAAGGCCATGGAGCCAAGCTCTGCGTTCCCAGCTTTATTTATCTAGCGATCGTCTTTCTCACATTTTCGCGCCATTGCTTATGTTGTGTCTTGTTATTTGAGAGCGACTTCATGCAACAGCAATGTAGCTAATGAGGGCCCATGATAAAAGTATGGAAATATTTTCTATATTCCTGTCAATTATTAACATGTGTTATTGACCCGACCGCGGCTGTCAGCCAGACCTGGCGGGCGCATTAGCGCTTGGCCAAGTATCCGATGTCAGGCAATTTAAAGGCCATTTCTGTAGGTGGTCTGCAGATGGACCGGCTAAAGCGGCCCAGCGGCTGTAATTCACGGGCCCGCTCCTCCTGGGGTGGGGTGTGGTGGGCGGGGGTTAGGGGGAGGTAAGGGGGCTACCAGAAAGTATCGGGGTCTGTGGTGGATCAGTGATGGATGTCAGCAGATAGCAGATGCCGAGCCTGTGAGCTGAGAGCGTGCCACTGGGCCTGGAGGTTGAGCACAGGCAACCCAGTGGGAAAATTTGAAAATCAATTAATAGATAATTAATGGTTAATTATTTATTAATTTTGGCTTTTCCCGGTGTGACACCTCAGTGTTATGTATGATCGGCTGTCCATTTAATTTATTTTTTAAATTCTGGGAAGTGGCCCCGCTTCTGTCTGTTTGAGACAGAAGCACGCGTGTCCCAGTGAGCGGGTGGGCTGTGCACTCCGGCCCACGCCGTCGATCGCTCTGTGGGAAATTCATTTGGATACACGGGTAAACATCATGAAACATTACCTTCCAAGCATGACCTAACTCCGTTTTATTATGTTTCTTTCAATTTCTGTGTAAAAAAAAAATAAAAATTGTTGGACTCAGATGCTGATATCATAAATCTCAGTGGCTGTAAACAGCTCTCATCGTACAATTGCGGCGCAGGCTGCAGGGGTACTGGGAAAGCCGTCAGATTCCCTGAACTGTGGTGAATGAATCCAACCCCCCCCACCCCCATTTGCCCCTGCACGCCACAACTTCCTGGTTTGTGTGGATTCACGTCTGCAGGACTTGCGTGTGACGTGACGATCCCCAAGTGGGATGCTTTTGGAAGATGACATGATGTGATACAATGTCTGGAGCAGATGGCTTAGGGGGCCCTTATGTAAAGCTCAGAGGGTGTGTGTGTGTGCGCCTGCAGTCAGCGCAGCTGTGTTTGCTGTCTCTCAGCTGTTGGCTCCCCAGACACGCAGTGCCTTGAGGGAACGCCATCGCTCAGATTTGCTATTTTTTGGCTCAGAGCTGAACGTGCTGATAGGCATCAATAAATGAGGAGGTGGAAGCCTGCTTTAATGGGACACCCGACGGGGCCCCAGCGTGGCTCAGCTTCTGCCGGGGACTTATGTGTAAAATATGCCTTTGTGTGCCACTCGTCGCCACACCTGGTGGAGCCCAGGGCCGCCCCACTTTCGTGCCACGCCCCGGCTCAGCTTGTGGCTTTGACCTAAATACTACTTCTCTTTTAGCAGCTTTTTCCACAGGTCTGGTGTGACCTCTACTCAAAGGGCCTTGTTGGCCCCCTTCCATCTGGAGCTCATCCTCTCTTTGCTGGCATAAGGAGCAGCACATCCTTCATGGCTCTGCACCCCCGTCACCCCCCCCCCCTCCCAAAATCCTGAGCCTTGCTAATAAATGGCTGACAACTTCCAAAACATCCACGTGTCAGTTTGGACACTCTAGGACCTCCATTAAAACCATCTTGGCGTACCCACGAAAGATATAGTTTACAGTATTACCCAGCCATGTTTTTCAGCAGGTCAGATTCATTATCAAACATATAAAAATTGTTTCACCATGACTCTGACTGGATAGTCATTTGCTAATATTGGACGGATGGGATGCAGTTGTTTCCCTCTTGGGATTTAAAACTGCGATGACGCCTCATGCCCATCAGCTGAGCAAACATTCCTTTCCTTTACACAAAGAAATACCAAACTTAAAATTTTGATCATGCTTCCTACAATCGGTGATGTTACATAAAGCAGCTTATAAAAACGTGCAAACAGCCAATTTCATTGTTAGGCGTAAATGTGTATCAGTGTTCCTTTATTCTCTGCAGAAATACTTTTTCTTTCAAAGTACGTGACAAAATGGTAAGTAGATTACAACCAAAATGCGAATGGTTCCTGCCTTTCCAATAAGCCCCGCCCACCACCGAGTTCTGTGATGCGACTTTAAGCGTGAGCACTTTTCACCTGACCTTCGGTCATGATGACATTCATTGCTGAGTATAGCCGTAGCTCTAATTGGTGAAAGTCCCCACGTGTGATCGATGATCTCCGCTGATCACAACTGACAAACCGCTCCAGTGCAAAGGTGGTGTTGCTAGGCTTAAAAACACTTGGTCAGCAGTTAGTGCTCCTAGCTGACAACCGTAGATGGACCCAGAATCCACAAAACCATGACTGTTTAACACAATGACAGTTCTGTGTTTGCATGCCGAAGTATCAAAGATTCTTGACATTTTCCTTAGGCGGATTTTTACCTGTTTGGAAGACCTAGAATGGCTTTTGATCGGGTAATGGGCATGAACACAAAACAAATTAAAGAAGAAGAATATAAATCAGTAGATAAAGTATATATTTTTTCTCATGCTCGTTCTGGGTTATTTCATCGCACAAAAGCAAGCCGTTTTAGCTGTCAGAGAAAAGAGTGACAGAGGCCTTAGCTGTGAAAGCAACTATAGTAGCATGTCTGCTGGCATTGTGCCCATGTGAGGTTGCTCTCCTAGCAAACACTTCACAAGTCCAGTCACAAGGTGACTGAGATCCCCAATGGAACAGCACAAGTGGGCCAGGGGGGATCAGGAGATTCATTTCGGTGAAACAACTACTCCACCATTTCAGAAATACCCCAAGGAAGTTGGCTTCATAGGGAACTCACCAATGTCTCCCTGGTCAGGTGTCCAAATTCATCACCATCTTGGCCAGTCTCCACATCTGTCTCCATAGCATCCTGCAACTGCCTGGAAACCCAGCAAGATTGTTAAAGGAAGTAAAAAATGCCAAAATTTTTCGTTTCTTCTGCTCAGTCATCCCTCCATCCTTCCTGTAACGGGCATTCCTGCTTTAATATCTTTTCAGTCAATAAAATCCATTTTTATTGTACTTATTTTCCTCTGGACAGGACTAATCAACAGCTGTAAACAATGGAGAATTTCACAACGCCTTCCTGTTCTTGAGCTTGATTGCAAACATCAATGCACCTACACCATTAAACCCCTACCTTAGTGCTTTATAGCAAACTAAAATTTTCAACAGAGGGTGATGATTCCTGTTTGGGGGTGGGGGGTGGTGAATGAGGCACATTTTTGGCCTTGGAACAGCAGTGTATTCATACCTCTTTCTGTTACTCTCCTCAGTTGTCTTCAGTTGTTTCACCCATTCAGATTTTTATGACCGTTTAACAACTGTTATGTCAGTCACAAATTTTGTTCCTCATAAATCTGTTGAGCACAACATAGTTTGCCAATCGCCCAGAGATAAGCCGACTGATTTATAGACATAGAAAAACATAAACAGTTAATGTGTCATTTAAAAACATTTATAATCTCCTTGTTTTTTATGTTTACCTGAGGCTACAGAAACGGTCTGTAAGGTTTGTCTTGCCACAAAATCCCATGATCTTCACTGTCCTTGCTGCTTCACGTTGATCAGGCCTGTGAAGGTCAGACGTTTGTCCATCAGGGGGTGAGCTGCAGGCATCAAGCCAAACGAGCACAACAGCTTGCAGCTCCAGCCACAACCTACAGCACAAGCTGCTATGTGGCTGCGGCCCGGTTATCTGTTAAGGATTACCGCCATGAGGCAGAGAATACCTCTGCTCATAAGGTCTGTAGAACCACATTTATATAAGAGTATGCTGGTATATACAGAGGTTGGATAATGAAACTGAAACACCTGGTCAATAGTGTTTGATGTTTGTGTGTCCTGGTGGCCAGTCTTCACTGATTGCACATTCCATCAGTAAAAGCAGGGTGTGACGGTTGAAGTAGCAGAGCAATGGCACAGGTGTACATAGAACATTGCAGTCCACACAGCACATAGGGAGACATAGTTCAAAAGAGGACAAAGTGTTGGTGTGCATTTCGCTGGCACATCTGTGACCAGGACAGCAAGTCTTTGTGGTGTATTGTAAGACAAGGTATTCAGGGTAATATCTGCATATCACCGTGAAGGACGGACTACATCCAATAGGAGTAACTATGGATGCAAGAGGAAGCTGTCTGAAATGGATGTCCGGATATTAACTCAGATTCTATACAAAAAAATTTTAAACCACAGTTGCCCAACTCACTGTAGAATTAAATGTGCAACTCAACTCTCCTAGTTCCACCAAAACTCTTCATCTGGAGCTCCACAGGGTCAATATTTTTGGTCGGGCTGCTACAGCCAAACCTTTGGCCACCCGTGCCTTCAATGGTGCCAATAGTGCAAATCCTGAACTGTGGACAATGTGAAACATGCATTGTTCTCGAAATCCACCTTCACTGTCTTTCCCACATCTGGGAGAGTTACGGTGTGGATAATCTCCAAAGAAGCTTACCACCTAGACTGTTGTGTACCCAGAGTGCAGCATAGAGGTGGATCAGTGATGGTTTGGGCTCCAATATAATGGCATTCCCTAGGCCCACTACTTGTTCTAGATGGGCACATCACTGCCAAGGACTACTTCTGGAGAACCATGTTCACCCAGTGGTTCAAACATTGTACCCTGAAGGTGGTGCCATTTATAAGGATGACAATGCACCAATACACACAGCAAGACTGGTAACAGAGTGGTTTGATGAACATGAAAGTGAATCTGAACATCTCCAATGGCCTCCACAGTCATCAGATCTGAATATTACTGAGCTACTTTGGCATGTCTTACAGCCAGGAAACGTTTTCCTCCAGCAGCAACATGTAGTGACCTGGCCACTGTTCAGTAAGAAGCATGGCTCAGAATCCCTCTGGCCACTGTGCAGGACAAACTGATGCTGTATTGGCTGCAAAAGGAGGCCCTACACTATACTAATATATCAGCTTTATATAATGAAAGAAAGAAATATATTATTAGGTCCTATGACACAGTATCAATCAGGATGCAAGAGAAGTGCATTTAGCTGACAGTAAGTGGGGTTACGCTCTCAAAGAGTCAAGTGGGAAGCAGTGTAGTAGATGGGCCTGTGATCTAGTACACAGGCCCTGATATCACTACAGATGTGGTCATCACATCTGTGAGGCTCTAAGGGCAGCTGCTATTTCCTGCAACACTCAGTGACCATAGCTCTCTGCTACATGTCAAGTACGTGTATGTAAACCTAAGTGGTCATTTTTAATAATACAGAAAGGATGGAAAGTTTTGTGCCTCGAGTAAATATTTAAGGCCCTGAGAAATAAACATAAACAAAGAGGCAACACAGGAACGGCTCTCTGTTGCAATGCCAGAGATCCATGTCGTTCTGGCCTTTGTTTAATGCATCTGGGGCTCTGTGCTACAAGAAAGGTGGCTGCTGATTGGCTGTCGGCTGTTTTTGTTAGAGGCCTCTTTCCTGTAGTGCCGCTATGCTAGCTGAGCCTGCTCCTCCATCTGGGTGCACTTCTGATTCACTTACGAGCAGAGTGGGCTCTCCCAGACAGCGACGCCAAACTTCACCGTGTTCTTATCACCCACATTTACGCCAACAATGCTTTTGTTTGTTTTCGACAGCTTGTTTTCTGCAAATAGCTAGGCCAGACTGAGTAGATTCCTGCTTCTATTTTGTATTGATATCCCAAGCATTTCAAAGTAATATTACCCCTATGGATAGACTGACCCCCCAAAGAGTGTGTCCCCCTAGGCCTCACCCCCCCATGACCCTGATCAGCCGAAGCAGAAAATGACTGATGGTCGAGAGGAGGGGATTTTTTATGCTCTTATAAGGTCTTTTGGGCTAAATACTGAGTAACGTTTGTGAGCAGGTTGCTTTTGCACAAATTTCAAAGTGCGTGAAAAAAGCTGAGCTGGTCTTAGCCTACTTTCACTCTGTATAAGTCAAATACTCCTGACACGTAAAATTTTGAAGGATCAGACCAGGGGTGTATGAACTGGTGAGGTGGGATTCCCCCCCCCCCTCCAAATATCAATATCAAACCTATGCCAATGCCTCTGACCAATCTTTTAAAAATCACTGGAAACACAGCTTGAAAACTCTAATTTCAATGCCTTTTCCATCCAGTGCAGGAGTGCAGGAAGCCTGGAGCTTATCTGAGGCAGCACAGGGCACAACGCAAGGAACACCCTGGATGTGACATGAATCTAGAGCACTCCTCATTGTCCTCCCCAGCATCGTCCAGAACACCACTGACATGGCTGAGTCATCAGTGGCAGAGCTGTGGAAGCTGGGTAACCTTAATGATTTCAGCCAGCTTGAAACGCAGTGAGTGCGATCAGCTTCCAGTCCTAGTACTCGCTAGTCTCTCAGCAGCTGCATTGTGGGACATGCTTTCTGCTGAAACATCTCACTTTCCAGAACGGCCATGGCCTTATTTGGCTCTCTGGGGAGCGTCTTGTGTGGCCCCTGCTGACTGTCTGCTGTGAGAACTGACGGGCCGGTTCCGCAGGAGCGGCCGCTGTTCACCAGTTCATTTATTTGAACAACAAACATTTGGCCTTGAGACAGGCCAGTCCCAGAGGCATGCCTTTAAAGTGGAAAGGGGAGGGGCAATTCGGCACGGCAGATCCCCAACCGAGGGCGCCGCTATTTCAGAGCAGCGGTCATCGCTTGGCAGATGTATTAGCTGGGAAGAAATCGTTCTCTTTTATTGATTTATTTTACTTTTAAATAACAGCCGGTAAATTTAAATATTTATATACTATGCAGAGCTGTTAAAATGTAAAACATTGTAAGTGAACTATTGTGGGTACATAATCTTTTGATCAATAACCATTTAAAAATGTGAATCTGTTTTTAAAGCGAGCGAATATATACCTGCCGGGTACAGAATACTGACAGTTTAATTTCCCGACATAATTAATATGAAACATTTCACGATTACGAAGTACGCATAGGCAGGACTGTAAGACTGGAAATTCCCGTCAACAAAATACCCATCTTTAGAGCTGAAACTAATAGTTATCCCATCAACTACAAAGAAGGCATGAATTTTACTGTTTGAGGTCTGATAACTACATTTCTTTGGCCTGGGAATCCCCCGTGCTTGTCGCTTGTGAGTCCTGCCCGAGGGTTATACAGTCTTCTAACAGAAACCGACTTTTCATATATATATATATATATATATATATATATATATATATATATGAAAAGTCGGTTTCTGT
>JAODKL010000040.1:25368640-25383885 GCA_026780765.1 Petrocephalus schoutedeni
ACCGACTTTTCATATATATATATGAAAAGTCGGTTTCTGTTAGATATATATATATATATATATATATATATATATATGAAAAGTCGGTTTCTGTTAGATATATATATATGTGCCGCTGGTCCGTTTCCCTGATTGATTTGTCCCCGGTGAACAAGCGTCCCCTTGCGGTCGTTCTATATCTATACTAATGATTTGTGGGCTCACTTAGATGCGTGAATAGCGCTTTAAATGACATATGGGTATTTGATGCTCTGCACACGTATGCACTCCCAGTCTGATTAGTCAGAGCCTCTGTAGCGCCTACAGTAACATGTACGATGGCACAGACTTCCGACGCTGGCATGTTCGGACAATATATACGTGGTCACTAGGTGTCATTTTAAAACGTTTCAGAAAATAAACGTTAAGTTAGGCCATATATAAAAAATATATTTCGTAAATTATTTCGAATTAAATAAACGTCTCTTATGAATAATATGGATAATTGCCTGAAAATGAAAGTATTAATGCATTTATGGTTAAAAAAAAACAACTTAGTAGGCCCTACTACATTTTTATGTTATCCCTGGTGGAACTCCGTACCGTCCCTAAGCACATGAAACCTTATTCACCACTAGGCGGCGCTGTAGTATTAGAATACAGTCATAACCCGCCTTACGTCATTAATTGGTCCGAGAGTCCCGTCGTAAGACGAATTTTGATGTAACCTGAAAATAATGCCTTAAAAAAGCCTGAGAGTAATTAAATAAGTAGACGTAGTAATTTCCATTAAGGCAAATTCACCTTTAATTTATTATAAAAGTCAGTGTTCACTTTGCAATCTTAAGTCAATGCTCATCTAGTATTCAGAAAAACAAAATAGAAATTACTGTGATTAAGTGACTACATTCTACTCCAGTCGTCTGCTATCGTGTATATCAACGTAGGACCATGTTAATCTAAGTAAATTCTGCTAAATCTTTACTTTAAATAATTTAAATAACTACAGACAAGCGACGTAAAGTCGAGTGTGACGTATGCCGAAAAGACGTAACCGGGGTGCTACTGTACTGTTCAAGTTCAGATTATTCATTGAAAACGTCCCCTGAAAATCTCTTTAAAGCAAATTGTCAAAATCCTGTGCGCATGTGTGTAAATGTGAGCGCTTCTTCTTTTGAGTCAAAGAAAAGTTAGAAGGGCAGAAATTGTCCACTTGAATGAAAACACCCCGCCATAAGTGCTTGCTCTCCGCCCTAGAGAGGCCGCCCGAGGCCTGCAGCTGCCAGCTGGTGTTCTGCAGAATAGTGCTGCCCGCTCAAATAATGTCCCAAAATCTCCGCCCAACGGAAACCGGAACCAGCCCAGTAGTTGAAATATATACGTAAGTATATATAATGTATTTTTATATAGTGTGCTTCGTCTAAAAACGTTTTTTTTCCCTCAAAGACAGGGGACCGCTCTTTTCAACGCAAATCAAGCCTGGTCATGAGATGAATGTACATGGTGAAAATTTTGTTAAATCAAAACGTAATGTTTGTGTCACTGGACCGGTGGCATTTTGATGGTTTCTGCACAGCCAAAACGTTCGCGCAGCCAGTGAATCGTGCGTATGTTTTTATATGATGTCAGTCAAAAAAGTGGCAGTTTTGTTCGTCGACTTTATAATCGTAGTTACCCGCACCGGGTCAGTACGCGCACTACGACTGATGTCAGGCAAACGAAGGCGCTCTCATTCCTGTGTGCGTCCTCTCTGACTTTCGGTTATTAGCGATTATTCAGTATTATTCGGGGTTAGAAGCCACCTGCATCCGTAACAATGCATTTCTTGTTCCCCTTACAGTCCGCTGCCGCGGAACATTATGAAAACAACCCCAAAACCCGCAAAATAGCCCAATTCGCAGCGGGGAAAACCCCGGTGGGCCGCATACCTCCTGCGCCGGGCAGAAACACGATCACTTATCAGGTTGAGGCGGACAGAAACAAAAGAACTGCCACAAGGCTGCAGAATGTTAATCGGCGTCTTCTCACGCAAACAAAGCCACCGGCGACCACGATCCGCGCGTCCGGGCGACCGCCCGGCGAAGAGGACGGAGCTATCCTCAAGCCATGGGCGCTAGAAGGAGACCGGTAGGGATGGAAAAGCCACACTGTTTGAGCGATTTACTTTGTTTTCTTCTTGAAATATCAGTAATTTATCTATCGGGATAATAAGACTTGAACTGTGGCAATTTTTCAAAATTCCCCCTGCGTGCCTGGACCAGTCAGTAGTCTTAGGCATTTGCACCTACAGTAGTCTCATCGTTTCTTTCTGTATTTATATGTGTTCACTTGAAATGTCCTGACTTCCAAACCTGACAAATATTAATTTGGCATTTTCAAAGCAGACATACCAGTATCCCATTGCAGTCATTAAATTAATTGAATATGGGCGTGTTTAACCTATTGAGTTATTAATTACATACAAACCGCCCTGGTCATTCAGCACAAGCTAAAGTCAGTTGGGGATCCAAGACGTAAAATTTGTAGCATTTGTCCTTTACCCAGGTAACTGGTAGGTTCTTTTCAGGTGCAGGTGCTGATGATGCCGGTGACAGGCTGTTTTCACTTCTAACATGTGTATGTTCTAATGTTTGTGTGCGTATGTGATTAAGTCTAGTCCTGGATTAAGCATGGACAATCCATCCATTTTCCAACCCGCTTTTTCCAATCAGGATCGCTGGGGGTCCGGAGCCTATCCCGGAAGCTACGGCATGAGGCGGGGACCAACCCAGGATAGGGGGCCAGCCCATCATAGGGCACATTCACACACCATTCACACCTACGGGCAATTTTAGGAATGCCAATTAACCTCAGCATGTCTTTGGACTGTGGGGGGAAACCGGAGTACCAGGAGGAAACCCCACAACGGCACAGGGAGAACATGCAAACTCCACACACATGGAACTGGGCAGGATTCGAACCCCGGTCCCAGAGGTGGGAGGCGACAGTGCTACCAACCACTGCACCACCATGCCGCCCAGCATGGACAATCCCCATGACAATCCCCTAAGAACGCTTTGCCTTTGGTAACCATTAGTATATTTATTGTGTGAAAACTGAACAAACAGCAATGGCTGAATGGTTACGGGGCAGTTCTGATAAAGTAATACCTGAGAAACAAGCTACATTTTGCAGAAGAAAATCAAACACTCAGCATGGACAATCACTATACAAAATTCCTGTTTAGTCCAGGACTAGGCTTAATCCTTGTCTGGGAAACTGGCCCGAGTAAGCGGAGCGGCTGTGCAGGGCTGCAGTGCTGCTCTCCAGGTGGCGATCGAGCAGACGGGTCCCGAAGCAGCAGGCGATACTCGTAATCCTGGTTCGCTTGCGTGGGTTAGTAGCCGTGAGATCCGTCCAACGAAGAACCACAAGACTTGAGGACGAGTGGGGAGAAGGATGTGAGTAGCCGGGTTCAGCACGGTAGGCGGGTCAGGAACGGGAGCTGGACTGAGGAGGAAAGACACAACAGGTAAGGACCTAACACATGGGCAACGGACAAAGCTAGGGAGGGCAGGAAGACGTAGGACAAAGAAACGCTCGGTAAGGCTTTGCAAAGCCCAGTTTGGTGTGTCCGTCTTTTAAGGGAGGCTAATCGTCCGTTGAGGGCTTGCACCCGGGTGTTCCAGCCCCAGTGGGCGTGACAGCATGTACATTTACAGAAACACAAATGGTTTTTCTTTTTCCTTGCATTATTTATTCTGCACATTCCAGTGCAAAATGCAAAAATAAAATGTCAAAACAAAACTTAGATTATGGCTATTGCGTCCACTTCGGTTAACATTAATAAATGATCTTGTACCACAGTGCATAATTTGTCCAGCTCTTACAATGCTGAGCATCATCTTTGCTATGATGCATCGTTGCAGCCCTAACTGCCACCCCACACCCCCAGTCAAGGGTGTTTACTCCCCACAACCTCTGACACAATTTGAACACTGGTGCCCACCCAACATACCAAAATGCCCACGCCAGGATGCAAGCGCATAGGATTGGTAGGCACTGGTAAGGACCAAATCAGCCCCAAACTCTGCCCTCCTCCAAGCACACGTGGTTTTCCCACAGTATAGTAAGGACATGTTCCTACCATCCATACCCAAACCTACGTCCATACCTGGGTGGCATTCTGGTAAAACCGCTATAATCTATAGTGAGCTTCATTCCCTCAAATGCTTTCTAAGAACGCTTTGCCTTTGGTAACCATTAGTATATTTATTGTGTGAAAACTGAACAAACAGCAATGGCTGAATGGTTACGGGGCAGTTCTGATAAAGTAATACCTGAGAAACAAGCTACATTTTGCAGAAGAAAATCAAACACTCAGAAAATTAACTACAGTGACAACATTATTAGCTCTAATATTGCTTCTTCCAGGTTCAGTTAATTTTTGTTCCTTTTTTGTACTACACAAAATCTATTGTTCATTGTCATTGAATTAATAAGCATCTTCTATGGGTTTGATGTTGGGAGTGTCCTTTTGTGAAAGCTACTGCCAGGGACATTCACACACACAGTTACAGTAGTCGACAAATTAATGGAAACCCCACCTTAATATGGATTTGACTTTAAAGTCACTGAATCACATTCAGAAATGTTTCAACAAAGTTGAGTCATTTTAGGAACATGAGGCAACGAGTGGCCCAAAGTGGCCGAGAAATCTAGGCCCTGTTTGCAGGTGCATCAGTTCCAAAAACAAAAAAAGGATTTCATGTCTTAGAGGGAACAGAATATACCAAACTAAGACAGTGCATCTGTGAAGAGGAATGATGGTCTCACGTCAAAGCCCACTGACCAGGACAGACAGACACCTAGCAGAGTAAATGCTAAACAAAAGTATAGACCTGAATCAAAACCTCTGTAGGCCAGCTTCGACACTAACTGCTGTGATTAGGCTTTGTTGGTATTACAGTAGTACAGTATACAGAAGTATTTAGGGTGTTCTGCAGTGTTTCAAAATCTTGCTGATAAAATTCATGAAGCCGAGGTAGGGTGGGATTGCAAAATGCCAGATATGACATAGATACAGTACAGGATTAGTTCTTGCTATGAGATTCGCAAAGCTGGAAATTTACAGCTGGGTTTCCATTCTGTATCTGAGGCTGATGCACAAAGATGTATCAGCCAGTATAAGGAGCCCAAAACCTGGGCCTTTGAGCAATGGAAAAGTACCATGGCCTGGTCAGCTACCTTTCACGTTTTTATCTACATCTAGACAGGTTTACATTTGAATAAAGCCAAAGGATGCCTTCAATCGGCAATGAGTGTTTCCAGCTGTTAACTGTAGTAGGGAATCTCAGTCAAAATCCTCACTGAAATGTTTCACCTACCCCTCATTCCCCACAAGCATTATAAATAGCTGCATTTGTCTTCTGCAGTAATCAGGTCAGATTCCTCAGTCCCGTGCTAGGAGACTTTGTTTGTTTTGCTGCTGCAATGATCACTGTGTTTATTTGCTTTTCGGCTTTGCCTGCTCTGCCCGGTCCAAACCAACACTTATTTCTCTTCAAAAAGGGGATATTTGAAAATTAACTTCTGTAACCCAGACTTTTTTAACCGTTCCAAATTCAGAATATAGGCTTCCACATATTGATGTTAATTCTCTTGATTTTCCAAAGGTTGCAAAATGAAGGGGACTTTACTCATACTAAACGGTAAGACATACATCTGTTAGTGCCATGAACAGCCCACTTCACTGTCTGGATTATTTATAAATCTGTTTTCTGTAATGTACTGACATCACACGATTTGTTCAGCCTATCATAACTTTTATTTTGATGTTTCCTCACTGCCTTTCATGAGGTTGACCTTTGACTTCATCCATTGGGTAGTTTATAGACGCTCTTAGTTTGGGTCAGAAGATTATTTGTGTGAAGCCCTGCAGCACTCTGTCGGCATCCCTAGCCAGGAAGGTGGGGGCGGGGCTTTGGACGCAGACATCCTTGGCAAATGGCCTTGTGATCCACAACAATTGCTGCATTTATTTCCTCTGGCAAAACAGCTAGGCAACTGGTCAGTTAAGCAGAGAGACACAAAAACCTTCCTTCATCTGGGGTTAATGTCACGACTGAAGATTTTCCACCATAATAGAAGGTACAGGGGCATATTTACTATTGCTAGTATTGCTAATATAATCATATTGTAATATGATTGCTATTGTAACGTTTTTCATTTTAATATATTAATTCGAAAAAAAGGGTAATACAGTGAATCATTCAGTGGCTGTATAGGTTTACTTCTCTGCGGGGGGTGGGGGGGTGTGTCTGGAATTTCCCAAAAATATTTGTTTCACAACCCTTTACTTTCCCAAAAATATTTGCTTTGGTGAACTGAACTTTCTTTATTCCTTCAGGATCAAGAAAAAATTTGCATCTATTAGCAACTTATTTTCCAAACCTTTTACAGTTTTATCAGGTAAATGTATCACAGGTGTTTCACTAATAAGATATGACACTGAACGTGATCAAGCTAAAACAGATACCAGGCAGGGAACAACCTGCACTGTTGCCTCACGGGTACAGGATTCCCATATGAATCACACCCTACTGTGTGTGTGTGTGTGTGGGTTTGCATAGATCACATTTGGGCACCAGAATGTTCCCAAAGTGTGGTAAATCTGTAACTTCCTTTTCAGATCCCCATTTGGATAACCCCAATTTTATTAAAATCAGTTAATGCAATCAAAAAAGTAAAAATGGCAAAGTCTTGTATTTGGGTTCATTTTTCCAATAGAAATGAATGAAAGGTCCCCATTTAGATAGGTACGCAGGTCTATGTGTGTGTGGAGTTTGCATGTTCTCCCTGTGGTCCTCTTCGTATTATGGTTTCTTCCGGCAGTCCAAAGACATGCAGTTAATTGAGTTGGCATCTTCAGATCGCCCCTACCGTGTGTGTGTGTGTGTGGACTGACATCTCTTCCATAAGGTTCCCTTACCTTGTACCTTGTGCTGCCTGGGACAGGCTCCAGTCCTTCCCCCTACTATCCTGTTCCAGATAAGCAGTCAAAGATGAACTGGATGTGAAAGTTAGCCATACAATCTTGACGCGCAAACCTTTTGAGAGTGCGTGCCCTCATTCCCCTCTTGGTGTGTGTGATATTACAGATCTCCCTGTGCCTGCACGAGGGCCTGCCTTTGCCTTCACACCCCAGAACAAACTTCCTAGCTTATGAACCCTAGTGCCCATTTCTGAGTCTGACTCTTGACTAGTGTTTTGGCTCCCTGTTGGTTCCGGACCTGGGTCTGCTGTCCCCATTCTGGGCCGTGATAACTGGACTTATCAATTAATGAATAGATGGTCAGGAGAACTGAAGGCTGTTTATGCCTTTAGGAACAAGGAGAACTTATTTGTTGAACCTTTAACAATTTTATCGGGTAAATGTATCACAGGTGTTTCAATAATAAAATCTGACTTTGAACATGTTCAGGCTAAAAAACAACCAGGCAGGGAACAACCTGTAATACACGGTGCGATTTGGCAATGTTCCCTTGGCTCTAAAATTAAAGATGTTATTTCTCCAGATGGCTTCATCTGATATAATTTCTTATCAATGAGGGTTAAGTAAATAACTTCCTAGGTGGAGGCCAGTAAGGGTCTGATGTTGGAAATGGCAGAGAAATGCAGCAGATGGTGTAGTGGAGGGTAAACTGGATTTTTAACTTCTCAGATCCCATTTAGCAAGTTGGCTAACATAACAAAATATTCAGTTTTGTAGATACGGAAGTGTTAAATTTTAATAATGAATGATTACTTATATTATAGAAACCAGCCCTGTTGATGATTTTTTTAGAAAATGCACAAATGCAGATAACTTGACGCCTAAATTAAAAAAAAAAGATGATTTATCTTTTTTTATTTATGACTTATTAAGCCAGACATCCCACCTCTCCTGGAAGTTCTTGGAGTCTCCTAGAAATTGGCAGCAGCTCCTTGACGCCTGTGAGTGATGTGCACATGATGTCCTGCTAATCTGTCATTCTGCTGTTCACCGCTGGTAACATTTTACCCTCTGTTACAACCCCCCCTTTCATTTTACCTCTAGTACGCCTGTTAAACATTTGTGACATAAATAAAAGGGAGCATGGTTGCTTCACACCTCCAGGGTTGCTGTTTGAATCCCACCCGTGTGTGTGTGTGTGTGTGTAATTTGTTCTCCCTGTGGTCCTCTTCATATTATGGTTTCTTCCTGCAGTACAAAGACATGCAGTTAGACAAGTTGGCATCTTCAGATCACCCCTAGCATGTGATTGAGTGTGTGGACTGACATCCTGTTCATGAGGTACCCTTCCCTGTGACAGGCTCCAGGCCTAAACCCCACAACCCAGCACTGGATAAGCTTTTAAAAAATGGATGGATGGAAGTGAAAGTTAGGTACAAACTCCTAATGCATAAACTTTAATATTGAACTGTTTGAGTGAAACATCACCGGTAGTATCCAATAGCTTAGTACACAGGTGTTATTGTATGGTACAGGTCTTTATAGCTACATTAAAGGAAACATTGTGGCAAACAGAGAACAACTTAAAAGAAAATTAAAAGAACTAATAGCTGACTATCTGAAAACATAAATTATCCCACCATAAATTATACACACACACACTTTATTTAGCAGATGCATTAATCCAAAGCAATGTACAGGTGAAGTAATTACAAACATGTCACTTAAATTAAACAAATACTAGAGTGATGATGAAAATAAAAATCTACCACTTTTAACATAAAAACATTAAATATGCCTTTAGGTGTGTTACAGTGGCGTCTCTGGGCAAAAGTTTGGGTCAGAAGAAACAATAAATTGTATTTTTAGATCCATTTGACCGATTTAAACATTTAAAACTAATTTCGGTTCCATTAAGACACAAAAGTCAGGTGTCATTCTGCAAGTTCTGATGTTTTAGAGCATTCATTCTTTGATTCTGAATAGAATTTTTTTTGTTCAGATACTCCACCATGCTGTTCTGCAGGACATCGCTATGCAAGATACACTTTGGAATACTCTGAATAGCTGACCCCTGTGAGAACGACAATAGCATCAGCGTCGGAACAACAGACACGCAAACAGTCATTGTTCTATTCAAGACTAGCACATGAAATAATGTACATTTCACTATGGAAAGTCAAAGCATTCTTATAATGGAAAGATAGGTGAGATAAATATTATTAGCAAGTATGGTGACTTTACCAGGAGCTGATGAGAGATGCTGCCATATGTTTGGTCTCCTGCTGTCACATACTGGAGGGATGTTCTTACAAAGTCTTCTGCTGTTAATGTGATGATGTTGGGGTCCTGGTAACCTGTCATTGATGTGGATATTCCAAAGGGGGTCACTGCCTGTGTATGGGGAAAAAAAGCAAATATTATGTTATGTATGCTTATTCAGCAGGCAGACAAATACAGAAAAATCAGTGGACCAAGGAAGGGTACCTGCAGGACATCAGTGTTTTAGAGTCACCTAAAGCAGCCAAGGAATAACATTTAGTTGCAGGTATTGTGGTCCCATACAGTCATAAACAGATCTACAAAAGTACAGAATCATGAAGCATTGCCGCTTTCAAAAAAGAGAATTATTCCAAACAGCATTTGGAATGTGTCAAGAACTCTGTAACAAGCCATCTGGACAAGGTGGAACTCTGTGTTCACAGCCACAGAGTCGGTCTTTCATATAATGTTCATATGTATTTTTTGCACTCAAGGGAAAGATTGGATTGTATGGTTGTAGTTATACAATAATAACATTAGATTTGTAATGACATATTTCTATATACCTTGTTTCATAGTTTACAGGAGTTTCATCACATCTACATTTTAATTTAATCATTAGAATGCAGATTTGCTATTCTAGCAAACTATGTTCTAGTGAAGTGTGACCAGTTTCCATTTGCATTTATTAATTTTAGACTTTTATTCAAAGAGAGAGAGTAGAGCAAGCAGGGTCAGCCACTTCTTGCTGACATCACCATGTCAATGGTGACATCACTCTGCCAACCCCAGGACTGAATCGGACACTTTCTTACCCCAGGTACTGTGACCTACCCTGAGGAGCCACCCCATATGAATACAAGGCAGCATTTTTGTGTATTACTGGACTTTAGCTAAACGCGCCACATCCTGCATCTGCTGCCTATGAATGTCTGTTAGATTCAGATACCAAAACAGTTTGATGAGAACTCAATGTAAATCTAAATATTTTACTTCATTTTCAAGGCAGCTATATTAAAACTGAAATATGATCATAAATGTTAGCAGAATGTTAGAAACAAAACCTCAGGATTCCTTTATTCCTGGGAAACAGTAACTATAGGAGACAATGCTTGTGGGTAATACTGTCATTAGTGTGTTTTCTGTCCACTCTTGTCCGTTGCTGATGGTTCATCGTATCATCTTAAGTTTTGAATTCCTCTGAAATGCACTTAAAGAGCAGTGAATAAGGTGATCAGGTGACAAGGGAGTGGCACCGATGTTTATGAACACGTTAGTGGTGTACGATCTGTCAGCAGTGTCCCACATTGCTTTGATATGTGGACAGAACGGATTCAACAGACTCACATGAACAACGGAAAACATGAGGGTAAATAAATAACTAGGCATGTCCTTGCCCTTGGAGATGTGTCACCAGCAACATGTGGCATAAAATGTGCAGAAGGTCATTCAACCCCATCCATCCACCTTCCGGCCACCAAAATCAGATAGCTGTATGGGGGGTGTTGAACCGAGGGGAGGCCTATTGTGAAACTGCAACCTTAAGCAATATTAGAAATGTGGGTCCCTAAGAGTCAGGGAAGGCCATTTGCGACTGAAAGGTTGCTGGTTTGAAACCCTGAAGCCTCAGTGGTCTACCTTACCTGGATTATAATCCCGTTTGCTTTATACTCAGCTTGGAGGCACCGTGAGAATCTCTGAACAAACACCTGGCCAAAAACAATTGGTTAGTGAGGATAATCATCATTTCTAAATATCACCTTGTTAGGAAAATAATAAACATGCACATACATGTACACAGATATGTCATATGTAGGTAGGGTGCACACACATACACACACATGTACACAGATATGTCATATGTAGGTAGAGTGCACATGCATGTACACAGATATGCCATATGTAGGTAGGGTGCACACACAGACATGTACACAGATATGTCATGTAGGTAGGATGCACACACAGACATGTACACAGATATGTCATATGTAGGTAGAGTGTACATGCATACACACATACATGTACACAGATATTTCATACTGTATATAGGTAGGGTGACCAGATAACCCATGTCAGGAAGGACACTTGGAGCTCCTTTAGGTTTTACAAAATACTTTAAAACTGAAAGCCTCTTGTGCTTGGCTAAATAGTTCTGACCTTCTTGTGCTTTGGCTGGTTTGTTTCCTTGATTGAAAGACTCATCGAGCTGTTCCATATTAACATTATTGACACATTCATGATTATAGGAGACTGACCAATCAGCACGCAGCAAGAACCCCGTGATTAATTAAAATTCAAGTCCTTTAAAGTGTCCTCCTCCGGTCCCCCTATGTATATGGAAAGTGAGCTGCATAAATGATCTTCTAAAACATGGTGCATGGTGATCATTCTGCGCTGTGATACCAGCCTTGGAAGCTGCATATAAAGAATACATGGGGCAGGATGAACAAGCCACACCCGACGACACGTTCAGGATCAGCCCCTTCTTCCTTTCAGAAACAAACGGAGAAAAACAGGTAAAGCAGTAATGTTATGAGTCTGATATGAATAAAATGATCTGTTAAGCAATGTGATGATAATAATAATGAATGGCTATGAGTGTGCATCATCATTTTGACACAGCTTGATCTCGATATGGACTGCATAGTCAGCTGGTGGGCAGCACTATAGCCCCATATCCCCTGCATGTGTGTCTCTGTGTGCAGTGGGGGGTTTGTATGTTCTCCACATGCAGTGGGGGGGGGGGGGGGGGATTCTGCCCAGACTCATACAATTACAGACATCCCACCTCTCCCGGAAATTCCGGGAGTCTCCCGCAAATTGACAGCAGCTCCCTGACACCTGCAAATGATGGGCCTGTGGTGGTGATGTCATTGCACAAGGCATTGTGGGTCTTATTTGTTACAGTCGCTTGCAAATCCAGCCAAGCACTGTCCAGCACCCCCACCCTCCCCTCACCTGCCTCCCTGAATGCAGTATCCCTAAAGTGGGATGTCTGCAGTTGGGCTGATTGCTATCTCTGTATTGCCTGTATGTGTGCCCTGTGTCCATGGTGTGACCTGTCCGGTCTCCAGACTCATTGCAACATTGTACTGAACACATGGCTGGAAAACAATTGGATGGAAAGTGGTAGAAATTGATTTTACCTTTTCACCATGGCAGGTAAGATTATGCTGCACATCTGTGAAGAACAATGAAAATGAAACTGTGTCAGGTTATGGTGAGATCCTAGTTACCTTTTATAAGCAAAGGTTCAAGCGTTCATTTCATTCGTTAAAGAGCTGATAATGTACATGATGACTGTAGAAGAATGGCAACACTGTGTTTAGTTCCAGCTACATACATGCACAGCCCAAGCACTTTGGCAAGCCAATCAGCCATGACCCTCTGATATCCTTCCGACAGCCAGTGACTCATTAATGTGTGGCAATATGAGTAAATGTTTGCACATGATTATAACCCAGTGTATTGGCAGAATTTCAACCTGCCTCGCTGCCTTACACTGCATGCTTCCAGAGACAGGCTGTGGAACACAGAAACCCTATGTGGATCATCTGGTATTACGAATGGATGAGTGGAAAAATATGTGTATGTGTCTGTTAAATTATATTATGAATATATGGCAAATGATGGAAAAAAAATGCCATTGCAGTGGTTATAAAACACACATTAGACATTTGAGAAAAATACTGCATTCTTGATATATACTGCAATAAATTGGCCAGCTGTGAATTTTGTACAATTTGGATTTTCATTACATATTTAGCAGACACTTTCATCCAAAGCGATCGCGCAAGTCAGCCAGTCCCTGGAACAATTAGGCTTAAGGGCCTTGTTCAAGGTCCCCAAGGTGAAATCACTCTGCCAAAATTGCGATTTGAACCAAAGACCCTCCGATCATGAGTCCTAACACACTGAGCCACGCGCCTCCTTTCCAGATTGTCTACAAAATCCAGCAGTGGCGGCTGCTAGTCTTTCAAACAGGGGACGCTCATATTATTATTATTATATAATTATTTTTATTATAATTATATAATTATATGAATATTATATTATATGAATGAACGAATGAACTTTACTAAGCTGAAACAAAGAGCAAACTCGAGAACGCTATAATTATGTTTTTTTATTTAAAGAATGATTTATATATATATGTTTATATTACCAGCAAATAACACACTATGTGCAGCAGATTGACTCACGACTTCCCATGCAAATACGCACGGGACTGAGCTTGAAATCGCTCCAATTCCGGTGTATATTTAAAATCAAAAAGGGGTTCCGCCCTTTAGACAGTTCCTCCAATCATCATGCATCAGCCCAGCGTCCTGGCCAGCCCACTGCTCCATTCACTCCCAGAGATGCTGAGCTTCCCTGGAAGTGACGATTTTGCTGCATTTATTCAATTAGCTTCTAGCTTCTCTGCAGTGAAAAAAGCTATTCCGTGCCGTGCCATAGAAGTCCATTGAAGCTGCGCTTCAATAGGGTTTAATGTACTGTGCTGCCACAGAAATGTATGAGAAGAAAATCGCGTCAGACAATCAATGATAAATAGTTGATTCTGAACGAGCTCGTCATTAAGTTGAATGTGTTTTAGTGCACTTTTACTAAAAGCAATCTAAACATTTATTTTGTGACATATTTGAGGAAGCGGAGTTTCCCTTGTAGTCTTAGAGCAATCGCCACTGAAGTTCAGCTACTAGATTTAGCGTTTAATGCCTGTCAGAAACGTGTGTGAATCCGTTGCTAGAAACGGCCATCGAGTAGGAAAATTTATGTTTTTTTTCTATCTTCACAAATGACGTTTGCCCCCTTCTTACAAGTCCGGTGTGGGATACTTGAAAACATTATCATGTTTAATGGTATTTTTATATGCAGGTTTTTTTATGGAAAAGACTAAGGATGACTAAGTGTGTGGCTGACTAAGGAGCACCTGAGGCAGGTGGCATGAGCGTGTAAATGAAGCGAGATGCTGTTCTGCATGTGACAACATGATGCCCATACTGGACTCCTTCAGGCTACAGCTACTAAATACTTAAAGTACTCCCAAGGGCTTCAGGGCGAATGCTATACCAGTAACCATAGCGATAAAACTTACATGTGAAAATGTTACAAAGCAGTGTGTAGTCTGCTTTGCAGTGTGGCCTGCAGCCCTGCACCGGTTGCGAGATGGTCGTCCTTCCTCTTGGCCAACCACCTCCCATACTGTTTATCCCTACATCATACACTTGCTGCCTTCCACCTGGATCTGTCTCTCCATACAAATCCATTATTATATCTATATTCTTTACTGCCTGCAAAAAACTCATAACTATATGTCTTGTATTGTCTGCCTGTAGATGTTTTCATTAATCCTTCATTTGTCTCATTGATAAATATCTTAACAAGTCATATTTTTGTAAATCCTAGCCATTCTGTTAATTAATTATCTGTTGGTGGTTATATGCTTATTACCTTTTGGTACATAACGGTGAGTTCTAACTAATAATTATGCGCTCTAGATAATGAATAATTATATCAGCTCATTGGGAGTGCAAATGCTAATTCTGTTTCAATGGAGTCATTAAGTCACCCAGTGAAGCATAATGTGGTTTTTGCCCAAAGACTGTGTAAATTCTAGAGCTTCCAACAATGCCGGAAAGCTGACTGGAGCAGCAGTATGAATGACCGGTGACCAGCAGGATAGTTGAAAGGAGCTTTTGACCAGCATAAAGTGCTCCACAGAACGCCTCTATAGACTCTATAACTCCTCACACTGTTACACACCCAGCCTTCAGACTCTATAACTCCTCACACTGTTACACACCCAGCCATCAGACTCTATAGCTCCTCCCTGTCACACATCCAGCCTTCAGACTCTATAACTCCTCCCCGTCACACACCCAGCCTTCAGACTCTATAACTCCTCACACTGTTACACAACCAGCCATCAGACTCTATACCTCCTCCCCGTCACACACCCAGCCTTCAGACTCTATAACTCCTCACACTGTTACACACCCAGCCATCAGACTCTATAGCTCCTCCCTGT
>JAODKL010000040.1:25389558-25400379 GCA_026780765.1 Petrocephalus schoutedeni
ATATATAAGCACTTATGTTAGTCTCTCTGGCTGAGGGCGTCTGCCAAACTCTGTAAATGTAATTGTGTATATATGTATGAACAACACATGTCGTCGGTTTAAAGTTTAAAGCGTACATGTATTACTTTACACAGTATTACCTAACAGATAATAATAACAAGCAAATATAATAATAATAATTAATTACTATTTTTTTCTGGTTAAAAGGGGGAAATGCGCGAAAGTCCTTCATTCGCGGTTACTGTTCAGACCGTTATGATATTATATATATATATATATATATATATATATAGACTACAAATAAAAAGATAACGGAGACCAGGGGCGTATGTTTCATGGTAACACTGGGGCGACGGCTATATCGGGCTGAGAGGGTGCCGCGTTACCACCCGCACCTATGTGCGTCACAGGTGCTGGTGGAGAACAACTCGGGCTTTATTCGGGAATAGACACACAAACAACGTCAGTTCGCTATGCGTGTTTGTATTTGCTTCGTATAATATAAATATACAGAATATGCTATGCATAATAATGTATAACCAACTTGAGTATGGCTTACAGGAATGGCATGATATCTCAGTAAGATGATAAGTTCATAATTTAATATAACGTGATATAATATAATAGTCAGTGTGTGGCTAGTAGAATTGTCTTTAATTTTAATCTTCCCAGGTAAGTTCAACAAATTCCACCGCTCCTTACTTACCTTCAGACCTTATGCATGGACCCATACACATTCATTCTTCTATCATCAAATGACACAAACTCGAGCTTGAGTCAGAATCCGCGCCGCATCTCCGAACTCCGCCGGCCGGAGCGGGACTTCAGACTAAACCATTTTAAGGGAGGGCAGGGACGCCTGGGGTGAAGACTGTTAGTAAAAAAAACTGCTTTCTGCTTTGTAATGGGGTTCATTACTCATTACTATCTGCCTTTTTTGTATACAAAGTATTATATTATATTATTTTGTACCGCTGGTGAAGAAGGCTAGGCACAGGTGTTTACTATGCAGCTTTTTATTATTAATGATATTTCATAATGAAGTCCCTTCTTATTTCAGCGATGAGAATTGAGCTGGAATGATTTTACACATGCGCAATATAGCAATTGAAAGAAAACATGGATGTTATATGCAATATATTGTAATGTCTGTCAGACTGAGAGGGGTCGGATGCCGGGCGCTAAGTCTCACACACAATGGCTAAAGATACGGAAGGATCGGACAGGGTCCGCACTAGTGATGCGTCGGTCGCGGGCGAAGCGGCTCTAAGTAGGGGTGGACGGGTCGATCCAAATATCGATAGTATCGATACCAACGTTGGTATTGGTATCGGATCGATACTGTTCCAATTTCTCTCCTCTACGGTCCCAAAAGTAGAAATCTGTGCGGACAAACACTGCTCCGTCTCCCCTTACTCTGCTGTGGTTTGTTGTCGTAGTATCACATGACTCAGCGGCGCGAGCAGACTGGCCGAGTGAGAGTAGCGCGGCAGCATGGCAGAGAAAAACTTGTTTATAAAAGTAGATAAGCTCAATCAAATGGAGATTTATTTCTTATTGTTGTTTCTAAATAAGTAACTTGAAAAGAGCAATTTAAGTTTGAAAACATTTGTTCTCCAATAATTTATACAGATTTCACGTTTCTAAATTTAGTTCATTACAACAATAAAAAACATTTTTCATTTTACTGAAAACTTTGCGAGAGAAAACTGAAAACTGAGAGACTTCTCTCTCCCCAGCCACCTCCTCTAGCCCCTCTGGGGGAATACCTAGATGTTCTCAGGCCATCTGGAAGATATAATCTCTCCAGCATGCTTTGTGTCTGCCCCTGGGCTTCCTCCTGGTTGGACGTGCCTGACACATATATCCTCAGGGAGCCGTCCAGGAGGTATCCTATAGATAACTGGCCAAACCACCTCAGTTGGCGCCGTTTGATGCAGAGGGGCTCCCTCTCCCTTCTCCCGTCATAAATGAACAAGAGCCCGAGAAACTCGTAATTTCTTTTTTTACTTTGGGACTACATTGTCACTGGCAGGGTGTATACACTAGGTGTATGACTAAGGTATCTGATATTCAGTTTTCGGGTTACAAAAAAACAGCCTATTGACTGAGGGTGGGGGTGCATGAAGCCAAATTAACTGCATATTGGGGGTGCATGCCCCCCCTGGTCCCTAAGTTCCAGCAGCTAGGTGAACTGATGTCACTGAATTGAGTATAGTGCCCATGCGTCCTGTCTGATAGACGACTATCACCCTGACTGTGTATTGGATGATGTTATACATAACCGAGCTGTCAATGGGAGAAGAACATATTAACACAGACAGAGCAAAGGTGGGATTCAACCCCCCAGAGCTAGAGGTGTGAGGCAATGAGCCACTGGGAGAAAAGCAGTCAGGAATTCACATTTGTCACCATCTACTCATGAGCAATTGCAGAATGCTTTTGCAGAAAAAAAGCTCCATGTAATTAATCTATCCTGGTCAAATGTTTGAATCGAACATTTCAGTCAAAATTCTCAGCAAAGCAGCATTGCTTCAGAGATTATTTTTAGTGTTTGACGGAGGTAAAATGTGATCCATGTCAATTCCCAAGCATTTACATAATAGCCACTATATCACAGCAATCATGAATGGCTTTTTGACATGCCACTGACAATGTACAATTTTATAAATTATCCTCCCACAATTGCTGAATATCAAATACAAATTTCTATAGCCGACTATAAAACATGCTGAGGCTTTTAACAAAACCTGGGAAGAGGAATGAACCCTAAAGCCTTACTTAAGGTTGGCTGGTATCCTGTCCAAACGCAACCCTGACTAGGATAAGACCCTGGGAGAATGGATCCCAAAATAAGACTCCTAAATTCCTAAACAAGATTTTAACAATTCTGAGCTATTAGTTAAGTTCTTTCCAAACGAGCTTGATGGGCCGAATGGCCTCCTCTCGTTTGTATATTTCTTATCTTATTATTTTAATTTAGGAATAAAAGTGTTTTCATGTGTCCTGGGGAATGGATCAATCACACTCCTACATTATAGTATCAAGGCTTGAAAACCAAAGACTAAAAGTTAGGTCTGGATTAGGCTAGGTTTTCAATATTTGGGAAATTATTGAACGATCATTTTGTTAAAAGCATGCCACTTTTAAGTGAATTAGGTTAGAACAAAATAATAATTTCAAGCGATTTCAAGTTCATTCATTAATGTTGTTTTATAGCCTACTCGGGGGTGCGTTTCCCAAAAGCTCCTGTTAGCAACTAGCGCTGTTGGACTCATTCAGTTGCATGGTTCTAACTATGCTTTTGCGAAACGCACCCCGGTACGGTTTTGCTTTTAATGGTAAAATTAAAATGACATCGGTAAAAATGTCTGTATTCTTTTGGTTAATTTGTCGCCCTCTAATGTTGCTGTTAATTGTGTTCAGATCAGTGAACGCTATTAAATTTGAAGCGTGCATCAACAGGCTGTACTTAATATATAATACGACGAGTCATCGACAGTGCATTGCATCGGTTTTTATCTTTCCAGTATCTGTCGTTAAACGCCTTCAATAAGATGATCCAAGTTTTCAGCACCGGTATACAAGCTATGTTAATATTAAGTGCGAAGCTGGCGGCCGGTGTTCTCGACCAGCCGCAGCGTCTTAGCGGCCGTGACGTCATCAAAGGGCGCCACAGCGACAGTGGATGGCGCCATCCTGACAGCGTGTGTGTTTCTGCTTACCGCTGATACCAGCGCACTTTACACTTTTTACAAGATTCGTTTGTCACAGGTAGGTGATACTGAAAAATCACGTAACCAGCATGGACACCGCCTCGCTTTCTTAATTTCGTGGAGTGATAACGCTTCTTTAACGGTTATGTCGACCTAGGCCGACGTTTTTTAGATGCTTTTCGGTTTAAACGTTTCGTTTGTATGGAAAATCGTGGCAGCCTCGTTCTTCTGTTTACTTATTAAACCAGAGTCACGCACTCTTCGTTGTCACGGCTGAATCGTCAGGGCCGTTCAAGGAACACAAGGAACGTCGTCGAAGTCGTACAGGCATTAAATGTTAACTAAACGCGCGTTGTGCGAGCTGGTTGTGTAGTTTGACACTTTAATCCATGCGTGTGATGCGTGTATTTGTTAAGAAAACATTTCCTCTGTTTGCTATTTCCTCGGTCAGCCAAATAAGTGTCTAAGTAGGCCCTAGCTCATTAATTGACAATATCAGTACTTGAAGTAATTAACCTGCTGTCTGTCCTTTTTAGATATTAAATCATCGTGTTATATTTTGATTACATGGTGTTACATCCGACAGATCTGTAACCTTTATTTGTTAGAGGTCTGCTTCACTGCCTGTTAGTGTATAAATTCATGTTATCGGTCCTATACAGTAATGGTATCATGTATTTTTGTATTACAGACAAATTAAAGTATAAACAAAAACGTATGTCATTGGTTACTGGCTGGTGGTATTTAACTTTATTTAAGAAATACAGTAAGTATGCATAGATTTTGTGTCAGTTGAATGTATTGGGCCAGGAGTACAGATAATCTGCAAAAGCAGGGGCTGGTTGCCTACTATTATGTAGCTCATTTTACATGTGGGGAGGTTTGTTGGGTCTAGGTGTGGTTTATGACTCTGTCTATGCTCAGAAGGTTTCTTGTTCAAATCTTGTAGCCGACAGTGTGATCATATCACTATTGGGCCTTGTACCAAGGCCTTTAACCCTGAGTATTGGCCCAGGGGCCCCGGAAAAATGGACAGCCCACCACTCTGGCTGCTTTTATGTGTGTGTCTGTCTGTGTGTCTCATAGGTGAGAAAGATGGGCTATTCGAAGACTGAAGGATGTCTATGTACCTGTACAAATTGGGAAATACATCATCATCATCATCACCATATGGTGGTTTAACAGACATCTTTCAGAAATTCTGTTGGTACAAGTTCCTGGACAAGTCTGCTTTTCCTATTTGTCATGCTAGTGTTTTATGTGACCCTGTAGTAACTGCAGTTGAACCTGCAACCCTAAAATAGTTTATTTAGAAATCAGTCTAGGTCACATCATGCTGGGTGATTTCACTGAGATCGAGTCCCACCATGTTTATGTTCAGGTGGGCCTTATACTGACTGTCATTATCAAACTGATGTGATGTCCTGCTGAAATGCTGTAGTGCCGTGTACAGTGATTCTTTCTGTTTCTACCATCTACAATACAGCTCTAAGCATATCGAAATCATTTCAGGCATTTTATATCATTATATTGTGATTTTTTTTTTAAATGAGGTCATGGCCCTCTAGTGGTGTATTTATGTATTAAACGTTATTCTTGTGCTGGTAGCCTTTAAAATAAGGTTAGTATTCAGTGTGGCAATATGGATGTCCTTTTCACCACCTTGCCAGTTGCCATGTCCAGTTTGCCAGGAGGACAGATAAGCCCCCAGGGTCTACTATCCTGATAAATACCAGACTTTGATCCTGCCAGTTGCGAGAGCCACCCAGTGACTTGCACACATGTTGGTCAGGGTGGTTAATATCCGTCTTTGTTGTCACATTCGGCCTTTATCAGTTGAAAGAGCTGTGTAATCCTCAGCTCACAGACAACATTAAATGATGTCATTCCATTTTAGTAGCTGCTGGGTGGGAGGAATAAGACAAACTGGGAAACCTTTTTCTTCCCGGTTCTTCTGCTGAAGATTTTATTGCATGTGTCTATTGAGTCACTTAATGAGAACGTTAGTCGCTGAGAAATTTGTTTTCAGCAAGATGCTGTTATTTTAATGTCAGATCCTCATATGCATGTTGTTGAATGCCTCCAGCTTTGCACTTGTATTGCCATCAGGTTATGCGGTATGTCGTGAATGTAATATTGGGGTTACTGATCTAAACAGGCTGACTGCGATGTTCACCTGTTTGTTCTTTACTATATTACACCGATTGGCGATTAACCTAGGTTTACATTTAACCTGTTTATAATGTTTAGCAGTAGGGATGCACCGATCTTGCGCATGCGCAATACATCATACGCACATCCACGCCCGCAGTCACATCCCAATCACGCACGCTCTTACAGACGCACTGACATGTCTGTTCTTTGGAAATTCTTCTGTGTGAGCCAAGCGGACGCAAAATTCGCTATCTCCGATAGGTGTCAGGTCCAGGTACATAGTTTAATACGACAAATTTAATTAGACCTTTAAAAAATCATCTCCCCGGTGAACATGTGTACAGAGTGAATTTGCATCTGCCTTTATCCTATATAATAACCCAAAGATCTATCTGAAACTTTTGTTGATACCTGGCTGTAAGGCGGATTGTTTTCCCATTATATTTCCCCGTCGCGCTAGTGACGCCTTACTGTTGCCCGGAGGCATGGAAGGAGGAGAGGTGTCCGTTTACCCCCAGTGTATATCAGCAGTGAATGTGTTTTTCTGTAATTGTTAGGAATAAAACTGGACTGTTTGAGTTGACGATTGGGTCACTCCTTTATTTAACCCGGTGGGCCATCCAACATCAACACAACACAGAGAACACCCCGCTTGCTCCGGTTACACACACTCAGCTCCGGTTACACTCAACTTGAAGAAGCTAGCATAGCAAAAGCTTCTAAAGCTGAAGCCAGCAGAGCATGTTCAGAGTGATCTACCAGCCAGGGGTCTCTCCTGTCTTTCGTTGGTATAAGCAGTGAAAAGAGCAAAGGAATTATGAGGAAAATTATGGAATTAATGGCACTGGATGACCAGCCATTTTCCATAGTTGAGGATAGAGGTTTCAGAAATATTGTAGTGCCAGCGGGAATCAGAATATCCCAGCATGCTCGTGGGTGAATTGTAAATAGCCCCTTGTTCTGTTGTTGTTGTTGTTGTTGTTAAGTAGTTGTATTCCTGATTGTGGCTTGTATGTTGCCCTTTGGTTGTGTGCACCCTGTCCGACCTTCAGGTGTCCTTAGATTTGTGTAAGCTTCCCACCGTGTATCACCGTTATCCTTGTTTTAAAGGGTATAATAAAAAAGCCTTGTTGTCTCCCATTAACGAGTCAGCTCATCATTCGCCACCCTCGCGATGTCTCGGTTTGCTTCGCACCACAATATGATAAATTACCTCAGCCCAAAATACAGAATACCGAGTAGCCGTTATTTCAGATGTCAAGCTATTGGAGTCGTTTAATTTAGTTTCATGTTACACAGGAATTCCAAAGCGGTATTCAGTTTTACAACAGATTCCAATCCCGAGACTTGGTATTAATGCTTAAGTACTGGCTTAAGTATGCTATATTTATGTTCATATTCTCTTATTTTTCCTTTTTATATTTTATTCTAGTTTGTATATCTTTTTTCTATGGAAATTTTTTCGGGGTTCTGCTGCTGCTAGAAACTGAATTTCCCAGAGGGGCCTTCCCAAGGGATTAATAAAATTCAGTCTAATCTAATGTAATCTAATCTAGTCTTTAGCAGTCAAAAGTTTGAACACACCTGCCTGAAATGTCAGTTAATAGGATGTTGGTCTGAGGAATCAAAAATTTAAATACTTAAGAATGAGAATGGCTGGGTTCTTCATGTGTGGTTCCATCATTGTCTGGGGTCACTTTATTGGTGACAGAGCTGGTGTTCTCTGTCAAATCAATGGCAGTGTCTACTCGTCTGCCTGTGGTACCTGGAATTGTAATGAAATGGCTTAGTAGGGCAGTCCTGTGTTCTTCAGCAAGGTTGCAGGCCAAAGCATTCCTCGTGGAACATGAAGGACCGCTCTAATGACCTGGGCTGCCCACTCTCCAAACCTCTTCCATAGAGCAATTTTCTTGAAAGTTTATGTATTTTGCAGGGACACATAATGTGCAGTATTTTAGCATTCAGATCTTTATTGATTTTCTTTGGAAGGCCTGGTACAGGACATACATCCACAAAGATACATGTATATTGGGGCTGCCACTAATGACTATGGATTCATCTATCGATTTATTTCGCAGATTGGTCAGTTATTCTAAACCATTAATTTTCCTCCAGAAAATCAAATTGGCCGTTGGCTTTAAGTTAATTTATTTAGACAATTATAAACTGTATGTCATTGGAGGGGTTTAGATAATAGATGCTGGCTTTTTCAGCATTGTACAGACATTGCTTACGCCCATAATTGGACAAACAGATACATAGTCTAATTACAGACTTGTTTTATTTTGCAGTACGCCTAAAATATTAACGAGAGGTGTATTGTGATGCTAAAAAGTTTGTAATCCGTATAAATTCAGCGTATCCTTATGCTTATAAATTCAATTAGCGGGGCACGCTACACGCAGCTCTTTTGGCATACCAAACTATACACACTGTCTACAAGTCACAGTGAGGAAAGGGACAGCTCAGCAGCCACAACAGCTTTTAAAAGAGATTTTGTGGTTAAACATGGTAAAAAGACGTTAATTGGTGGTGTGGTGGTACTCTTTCAGTTTCGGTCTGACACTAGTTTTAATTTGTATTTCAGATCACATATATATTTTTTTTATTTAGCGTTCGTTTTAGATTCAGTTATAGTTTACGATAACAGCACACATGAACACACACACTGGCACTTGGGAATCAGCTTTTGGACTAAATGTTTTCTTTGCTCATTCAATGGAAATTCTAAGGTAGCAGACAGACACTCATCATCAGTGCCATAAGGTTATTTAGCAGCTGCAAGGACAAAGAACATGGAAAAGGCTCTCCATATTAATGGCAATTTAATAAATGGACAGGCAGGACTCCCGGTGGTTTTACCTACTCTGACGGTCCATCACCCAGAATGGAGCCTGTGTGTTTGCTCTTCAGGTGCTCCTGCATAGCGCTGGTGACCCTGCGGTATGCCATCGGAACCTTGCGCAGTGTACAAACCACCTTTTTTTGAACAATCTGCTAAGAACTACTGCCAGAATTGTGTATCGATATTGAAGGAAAACATTTCTTATACGAAATCATAACGGTAATTTCATTGAAATATAAAAAATATGCATGAATTTTAAAAATACTACTGTTGACATATTTTCTGGTTTATCATGGTTAGGGTTAAGTTTATGCCCATAGAAATGAATGGAAAGTCCCCACAACAATAGGAGTAAATGAACTGTGTGTCTGTGTGGTCCTTCCTTGAAATTGGATTCATAGATTTTTTTCTTTTCTTTTTTTTTTGACAATTTCAATTTATATATTACTATTTTTTCTGGGAAACAAAAGCTTGTCAATATTTTTCTTCATGCGCAACTGTAACAAATTGAGCTTGAGACCCCTTGTAATTTATATAGAAATATATAATTTTTCTTTCTTCAAGGCTCCCTGGCGAATCTGCCAACATTCATCATGACTCCTATGCCCTTGTCCCTTACAGAAAACACATTCATGTTGTGTGGAGGATGTTTTTCGCTGTACTGTTGTACACAAATTTGCGTTTCATTAGCCAGAAGGTGAAATATTCACGAGGTCGTGGTCCTCTGTTTTGATATGTTCAGACAATTTGCTGGGTCGTTTAGAGTACCACCGTGTCTCCGGAGCTTGAATGAACAGCCTAGCTCTATCCTAACTGCTGGGACAGGAATGATGGTTCAGTGCCCGCTATCATATTTGTTTTGGTTCATTTCAGCAGTAATATAGTTCGTGATAATAAGTGCGTTTTATTTTTGGGATGTTATTTCAGCTGCTTCCTGGTCTGGTTATTAAATCAATAATTCTGGCCAGGCATCATATAAAGTTTTGTACTTTATAGTGAATAATTTCCTTAGCACACAAATGATAGTCGCATCGCACCACACATACACCATGTGAATGTAATATGTAGCTTTTCTTATGAAGAGTTTCTCACACGTCACTTCTGACACATTCTTTCGGCTTGTGTTGGAAGAATAGTTGACATGTGCCAATCCGACATTTGGGATCGGTATTGGCACTGATCCATACATATTAGACGGATCGGGTATCGGCCGTCTGTGACCAATCCACGTCTGATATTTACTTAATTAGTTTTCGGCAGTCTGTAAAGATCATAGAGAATAGGAATACTCAGCTTTAAAGTTCTGCATGAAGTAGGTACTGACCAGTCAGATGATGTCAAAATTGAAAGTTTAAATAAAAAAGCAGTGTTGCTGAACTGAGTCATTTTTTGGGTGCCATACATTTCTTCCTTATTCCTTATACTTGTTTCAGTTTTAGAATTATGCTTTTTATATTGGAGTGTTGGGTCTGCAAAACAAAGTTTTCCCAAAGTATTATTTCCTGTTTTGTTGTTCAGCAGCGCGGACTGGAGCTCCCTCTAGCGCGCGGTCACCTGCAGTGCGCAGTCCCCTCCAGTGTGCGGTCCCCTGCAGCACGTGGCTCCCTCCAGTGCGCGGTCCCCTGCAGCACGCGGCTCCCTCCAGTGCGCGGTCCCCTGCAGCACGCGGCTCCCTCCAGTGCGCAGTCCCCTGCAGCGCGCGGTCCCCTGCAGCACGCGGCCCCCTCCAGTGCCCAGTCCCCTCCAGTGCCCAGTCCCCTCCAGTGCGCTGTCCCCTCCAGTGCGCAGTCCCCTGCAGCACGCGGCTCCCTCCAGTGCGCAGTCCCCTGCAGCGCGCAGTCCCCTGCAGCACGCGGCTCCCTCCAGTGCGCCGTCCCCTCCAGTGCGCCGTCCCCTCCAGCGCGCCGTCCCCTCCAGCGCGCGGTCCCCTGCAGCGTGCAGTCCCCTGCAGCGTGCAGTCCCCTGCAGCACGCGGCTCCCTCCAGTGCACAGTCCCCTCCAGCGCGCGGTCCCCTGCAGCACTCGGCTCCCTCCAGTGCGCAGTCCCCTCCAGCGTGCGGTCCCCTGCAGCACTCGGCTCCCTCCAGTGCGCAGTCCCCTCCAGCG
>JAODKL010000040.1:25452478-25467465 GCA_026780765.1 Petrocephalus schoutedeni
ACGCACAACACGTCGAACCTTGAGGCAGATGGGCTACAGCAGCAGAAGACCACATCGGGTGCCACTCCTGTCAGCAATGAACAGGAAACTGAGGCTACAATTCGCACAGACTCACCAAAATTGGACAATAGAAGATTGGAAAAATGGTGCCTGGTCTGATAAGTCTCGATTTCTGATGCGACATTCAGATGGTAGGGTCAGAATTTAGCGTCAACAACATGAAAGCATGGATCCATCCTGCCTTGTATCTACGTTTCAGGATGGTGGTGGTGGTGTAATGGTGTGGGGGACATTTTCTTGGCACACTTTGGGCCCCTTAGTACTACCTGAGTATGTAAGGTATTACAAGAAAATACTTAATTGTACTTGGTTTACTCAACTTCCATTTGCATAGTATGGGTATCTTTGACCCTTCATAGAGCATACGGGCACAGAAAATAAATATTCATGAATGAGGGGTATTCATGCGTACCCCTTGGTCACTGTTGTGAGCTTGGCAATGATGCCTTTCAACTTCAACAAGCAAATGGGATTAGGGTTTTCCCCCAAAGGAATGAATGGAAGGTCCTCACTAAGTTAGGAATACTAACATGTCAGAAAGAGAGAGAGAGACTATGTACTATACAACGTTACATTTTCATTCACTTTTAGCATGAAGTGCTCCTACACACCTAAGGCTGTCTCTCCTTTTATTTGGACCCTCGTCTGCTATGCCCCATCTTCCTTCTACTGTAATGCCAGACAATGGAGGAGCCAAATTGTAATTGTGTTTTTTTTTTTTCTTTTTTTTTAAATTAGTAGTCGTGACAGCTCTAGAATAGAGTGTTTCTGGTTGGTTGATTCTGGACAGCTGTCCTTCAGCATGCCCTGGCTGTTTGTGTCCCCATCACCATTTCCTGGGTCGGTTTTTGCCCCTTCAGATGGTTGCACTATGGGAATTCGCCCAGATGGGACACTTTCTCCCTCTCCAAAAGGTACCCTGTCAGTGTTAACGTCTGAAAAGTGTGAAGAATTATCTAAACGTCTACGCAGTATGTGTCCTGGCAGCTTCAAAAGCAGCTTCATAATGTACTTTATTCAAAAAAATGACCAGTTTCCATTCTCTGTTATGGGCTTCATTCCATAAAGGTCAGTGACTGTGCAGTTATCTGTTAAATGTGAACTTTGGCTCAGTTGTGCCGTGTCTAATGTTCTGCACTGGCAGTGATGACTTGCTAAGTTTGTGTGCAGTGGCCTGAAGAAAGGAAGTGGAAGTTTTAGCAGATAATGCATAATATGTCCTTCCATCCGTCCATAATGTGCCCTTCCATCCATCTCCATAACTGCTTGGTCCTGGGTCAAGGTGAACCTGAAGTCTGATCCTGGAAGCCCAGAACAAAAGGAGGAGAGAAATATTCCAGAATGAGGAAATGTTCTGAATAAATAAGCAACAAGCTCTAGTACATAGTAGAGCAAATATAAGTACCAGCTGATATACAGCATCAGTTCCAAATCTGGACACCTGCATGCGTTTGCCTCTTTTAACACTGTGTCATTGACGTTACAGTAAAAGGCCTCTAGGCAGTGAAGCAATACATATCAAATACTGCAGCAAGTAGGTGGAGTGTTCAACATGTCAGCATCATCTTGAGTTCTGCACTTCAGAGCTGCCCCCCTTCTTGCTTTGATGACAGCATTGCACTCTTGGCATTCTGTCAGCTACCTTCCAGTTATAGCTTCCTGGAGAGCTTCTCCCACAGTCCTGATGGAGTCTCAGTGGGTTCTGGGCACAAGTGGCCTATCTTGCTCTGACTCTTCGATGCAGTTCATCCCAGACCTGCTCCATAGGGTTTGGGTCGGGGGACAGTCACACCACTCCATCTTACCACTCCATCTCTTTCATTGTCCACAGTACCATACTTATCTAATATCCTGGAGGTCTGCTTAGGGCCATTATCTTGTTGAAAAGCAAATGATTTTCTGTAGCTGTGTCCAGTCTTTTGACTGGTACTGTGATGTCCCCGGGGAGATACAGCAGCACTATAACTGTAGAGAGTCTACAGTCCAGAGCAAAAGCTACTTAACTCCAATAATTTGAATTATAGCAGCATAAATGGTGTTATCATAATACTATAATATTTACTTCAAAGGTGCTCTATTCTACAACAAATTAAGTAGATGAATAATGCAAACTCTCATTGGAAATTCTCTTTTTTTCTGGATGGTGTGATAAGCAGCATTTGTTTAAATTACTGTGCCTTGCAAATGCAGCTTTAAACGCACATAAAAACAACTCTTAAGTTTTGCCAGTGCTGTTTACATGAAAGCGTCTCCTTGATTGCTAGTTTTGCGGTCCCATTAAAATGCAGGCGACAGTGACTCATCTTTTTTTTCCCCCCGACTGCCCGACTGACGCTGTCACCGTGCGCTGAAATCGCTGGGTGAAGTCAGAGCGAAATGGACTTTTGAGTAGCTGTGGAGCTGAAATTATAATTTGCGTTGTAAATTGCTGATTGTCTGTTAAGTTCCATTCGGCTCTTTTGGAGCCTTGTTAGGCATTCGCCAGTGGTAGCCATAACGACACACTTTCTCTCTTACTAGAATAATTTGCGATGATGATCCATTCGTTATTATTGTCTCGCTTTTATTTAGTATGGTGCTACCGTTGTGCTGAAAAGAGCCCCTGTATGCACTGTCTCCCCGTGGCCGTCCCTCCCTGTGGCCGTCCTCCGCTCTTCCATCAGCTCCGTCATCAGAGCTCCCTTTACTGGGCTCGTTGTTCGCTAACGACGGGCCGTCCTCTTCTTTTGCCTGAAAGGGGCTGAGGGGCGGTGGGATTGGTGGGTCGTCAGGCCGGAGTGCAGGCCTGCTGCCACCGTGCCTGTAATTAGCTTGGCCTCTTTATGCTGATGGTGCCTCGGGGGTGCGGTATTGGGGCAGTCGTGACGGCGCCTGATAGGGAGCTGGTGATTTCCAGAGAGCCATCGAGAGTCTAGCGGCCCGCTCCCCGCTCCTCCGAGGAAGCCCTCCCCCAACCGTAAATTGAGGCTTGATTACAATTCTGTGCCAAACGTGATTCTGTGGTCAGGTCTCAGACTAAATCCATGACCCGCTATTGGCTGAAAGTCAAGCCCCGCCTCTGACGTAGACGTCCTCCTGCCCGGCCTCTCGTCTGCCTGGCGGCCGACTGCGTCCGGCCTTGATGCTCTCGTTGCCGTCTCTCGCTCCGAAAGCAGGCGAAATGGGGGCGCGTGTGCATCCCTCTCGTGTTTGTGGAAATCAGTCGTTTCTGTTCTCATCCTGGGACACTGAGCAGCAGCGCAGGTACAGGGGAGAGGGGATGCCCCAGCAGATTTGGGGGCCCAGCACTTTACAGGGGCTTGTGAATATGTACCATTATAATATTTAATGTGCCATTTTGTCAGAGGGCCCACAGTGGCTAGTTATACCCCTGCTAGGCAAGGCTGCTGCCCGGAATGAAGTCAAATTCACAAAAAAAAATTGGCGTGATTAGAGTCGACACAAATAACGAATTGATAATTAGCCATAAAGGGGAAGGACACCAGATTGCACAATTTCAGTTTCATGAACTGCAGTCTGTAATGCTTTTAAATCAATTACATCAGCACAAGTTGCAATTATGCTGAAATACTTACATATTAAAGATAAAAAATTCTAATGATAATATTACCCTACTGCTACATTTTTTTTTCTATAATAGTCACAAATGAATATGATGTGTATGTCCCGGAGCGATACGAAGCATCGTTGTCCACCCATGTGTTTGGTGCAGGGCCGCCTAACACTTGAGGGATGTTGTTACGGTTTCTGAGCCTGGATTGGCTTTTCAACAGTAATGGCCCATTTTCATGAAAGTTCATTCCGGTTCCATGTACTGAGCCCGTAATTTTGCAGTGAAGGTGAGATTTAATTTGTGCCGCGTGTGTAGATGGGAGCTTTATGGCGCATTCTCCTCCCCTGATTCATCACATTATGTGTTGAGCCACTAAATCCTGCCCTGTGGTACTTTGATGGATGAATGACCCGGGATATTGACCCCCTCCTTTGCACGGTCAGTCTGCCAGGGGTTTGGCCATTTTAACCACGGATTTCAGGGAGAGATAATCTGTCTCTGTAAATCTCAGGAAAGCTTGCGCTGCAGAAATGCTCCATGTGAGCGTGAGGGAGTAACCAGCCAGTGTGGTGTTCAGATGTAGGTCTGTGCAGGCCCCTGGGGGCCGGGGGGTACATGCCAAGTGAGTTCTCTGAAACCCCAGATTCCAAGTGAACATGACAGACACTGTGGGGGAAGCAGATTCCCCAGCTCTGTGCGTAATCGTCCGTGACCCTGAGAAAGTCACTGGCTCTGTGCTCACTATGTGAAAATAGCGGTGCACTGAGCATGACTTTTGAATGTTATCTGAGGAATTGTCTACCCCCTGTTTGACCTTCTGAAGTCTTCATCCAAAAGATGGGTGAGCTCCAAGCAGCAGACACTGCTTGCTGTTTGTCTCGTACTCCTAGTGAGAATTAGTTGGACTGCACTGACAACCTTCTGGATGTATAGCTATGGATGAAACCTTCTTGCTTGTCTTGGGTTCATCCCGGATGCTTTTCAAGTTTTAAATCATGTAAAATGTGCTTCTTTGAACGCCCAGTATTTTTCCTCTAATTCACCTTGTAGTTACTGAAGGGCTTGCAGAAGTTCATCCTGTGAAATGCATTGTGTAAAAACCAAATCCAAATCTAGTCTTTGGAAATGATGGATTTCCGAGTCAAATCTGAGCGATTCACAACTCCTCCAGCTCGTAATATCTGCCGACATGCAATGACCTCTTGTAACTGCACTTCCACTGAGATACCAAACATATTATTTACTTTTAAGTGCTTACCAAGAGTTATCTTTGCCTGACGCTGAGGTTGTCTTTGTCAGACGCTAAAGCAATGCTGGCCTGCTGCATGCCATTATTAGCATGCTGAGCTATCTGAAAAGTTAAACAGATTTTGCATCCGTCTCTGTGCTACAGCACTAGGCTTTAAAACAGATCAAATAGTCTGTTCTGCTGTAAAGCTTGGTTTCCTCATACGCTCTAGGTAAATAGAGGATTATCATCACTAAAACGCAGAATCACGTTGGCTAACGTGCGATTCTTGTAATACAGGTATGTTTTTTGCTGCTGAGAAACAGCAGGGGAATGTGAGCTTGTAAAATGGAAATGAGCTTGTTTGTGATTGGGAGATGGGGAGAGGTGTACGTATAGCGCCGGCCTCCAGCTGCTTTATTGGCTGGCCGGTGTCATCCCTGACATCATTTCGTTTCATTACCGGTCCATGGATGAATACACCTGATGCTCTGTCAAACCGTGTGCTTTGTTTCGGATGTGCTATTTTTACAAAATAGCTGGAAATGCAAGTAAATGTGGTAATAAGAGCTTAAACGCTCAAACGTTTGATGCCATAAAGAATTTGAACCATAATGAATGTCTTGGTTAATGGCTGTGAGCTTTTGTGTGCTCTGCTTCATCCTTATTTACTCAGTAAGCCATGTTATATTTATCGCGCTATTTTGCATAATGTGTGATGATATGGGAACGCATCTGTTGTGTTATAGCAGAAATGACGGTACACATTGAACCCTGGTCAAGTACTGAGCCCACATGTTCATGCAGCAGTCTCCTTGTGCTCTTTGTGTTGGTGACTAATCTTAGTTATCCCAAGGTCCTCACCACCTGGCAAGCATGCAGTGATAGGCGTGTGCTGCGTAAGCGCAGATTGTGTCAAACTCAGTCTTCCTTCCTTCACCACCAAACAGTTTGGCCCATTCTTTTTAAAATTAACCATTAAAGGGATATGATATGACCTTACCAGGTAAAGAAAAAGGTCTGAGCAGCACCACGCTTATCAGATGGCATGATACATCCAAAAGTGCTTTACCAGGGTTGACCTTGGTGGATACTAGTCAAAAGTTACTTAGTTGTGTTCTTTCTAAGGTGCCTTTAATAAACCTTTTGGCAGTGTGTACTGAAGGGGCAAATTAAGTCGTTTAGGAGCCTAACCAAGCATGCAAATACCAGTAGCACATATCAGTTCCCTTATGTGGCATTAATCACAGGAGCAGGCCGAGTAACTCTTTTCTGTATAGTCTGATATATCCCAGAACGCTTTGTGGAATGCAGGTGGGATGTGACCACCCCCCCCAACTGCTAAGTGTGCATCAGCACTGATGGCCGTTCATGCAGATGAAATCTGTATTCATGAGTCCAATACTTTTACCTGTATTAACGAGAGAGAGTATTAACTATGCATAGCTCAAGGGAGGAGGAAGGTAGATGGTTTGAGTGGGTGGATTGAGGGTGGAGGCGGAGGAAGCTGTAAAGGCATGTGAAACTGTAAAGGCATGTAAAACTGTAAAGATGTGCTCCATTAATCACCAGAAGTGAACCAGAAAGCACGTGGAGGAGCCGAAATGACACACTCATTATATTCCCGGTGTGCCAGGGGCCAGGGCTGGCTAGTCCCCCGCTTTAGGGTCCTTAGGGGGGGTCCTTGATGATGTTGCTAGCCTTCCTACACAGGTGGCTAGCATAAACAGTGTTCAGATCTGGGAGCTGAAATGTAACATATGCAGCACAGTATTTAATTTTCTATTGATGTTGATGGATGCGTTAGCTGGTGCTATATTACAGTGTTCCATTGTGAGACTGTTGCCTTAAACGGGCTCCAAGGCTGGAAGAGTTTTCTTCCATGCGGTTTTGTGGTCCTAATGTATGGCTGATTTTTTTGCACTGGAGAATTTTTTTTATTTTTTTATTTTTTTGCCCACGGAAATCGTGTCCACTTCTCCTGCCTGATAATGAGGAGGTCGGAGATTAAACGAGACACTTCAAAGCTTTGGCTGGTTCCCCGGGAGGACGTCTGGGGAGCACCTGCCACATGGCTTATTGACAGCAATATCATCGGGATGGGATGGGGGGCCTGGCTGCCTATTAGCGGCATTAAAGGGGCTGGGATGCCAGCATGAAAACCCATTAGCCATCTGCCGCGATGCCCCTCTGACGGGATTGGCCAAGCTGCCCGTGGAGTGTTGCCTAATCGAGTGGGCACTGGCGTGGCCTAGATCAACCTAGAACCCTTACAGAAAGAGAGGGGAGCACGGGCCACCTCCCTCGGTACCGTAGTCACGCCATCAGTCCTTTCATACAGCAAGGCAAAATGAACAGCATATTCGACAGGAAATTATTTTTCAGTTCATCTAAGGAAAAAAATATGTATTTTGTGCTCAGGTCTGCTGTCTTCTTTTTCAGGTTCGAATTGAGACGGCCACAACGCTGAAGCTCAATATCCTTTTCTTGCTTGTATGAAGTATAACCTTGAATATTCTCTAGCCTTCCGTTTATTACATAGTGATCAGGTTGGGGAAAATGCCTGTTTGCTGATTGTCAAACTAAAATGCCCTTCGATAAATGAATTCAAGTATCTAGCGATTCCAGTATCTAAATAAAAAATACGCTATTGCTCTAGCATCAAGTTGCAGTCAAGGTTCATTTCCGAAGGTCAGGAGTTCCTGTTTTCGGGGGCGGGGGGCTAATTCTGATTTTATGGCTTCGTTATCACTTGGAAAAGGCACCTTGGAGAAAATATGGAAGACTGGCTCTGCCATGCCTCGCAGTAATCCGGTGATGTGCCTTAACGCTGCATCACCCGTCGATGATTTCGAGTTCAGGACTGAGCAGTTTCTGCCGGTGGGTGTATGCCTTCCTGTCGTCGTCGTCCCACCCCCCCCCCCCACACACACACACACACACACACTCTATGCTGCACATTGAAATCTGAAGGAGTTGAGTCGAATTTGGGCTAAATTGTCAGTGACTGAAATCATTGGCAACTTATTGGCAGCTAATTGTCTAATTGAGATTCCTGTCCTTCTTCATTGTGAAAGCGCCATGTTCTTTTTCGCCCCTTTTTGGATTTGGTGTCATTGTAATGTCATTTAGATACTGTGTAACTGTGCTCTTCTCCTCTCCGTACTGCTGATCCCTCACGCCGTCTCTGCGTACCGCTCCGGGCTGGGTTCTCCCTTGCCCTCTGCAGTACCTGGAATCCATCTTCGGGCTGCTCTTCCAGCTCCTGCAGCAGGTGACTGAGTGTGACACCAAAATGCAGGTCCTGCACGTCATCTCCTGCGTCATTGAGAGGGTCAACATCCAGGTGAGGCGCTGAGGGTGGTGGCTTGGCGGAGGAAAAGGCTCAGGAGCTCACAACCAGGCTCAACGTGGCCTGAGCTGTGCCCTTCTGGGGAAATGTAAACACAGGACAGTGCCTGTGTATATGTGCATATGTGCGTATCTATATATGTGCTTATGTGCATATCTATATGTGCGTATGTGTATATGTGCATATGTGTATATGACCTCCCAGTGGCCGGGGTCCAGATGATGAGTGATTCCAATTAGCGAGTGACTTGGGCAGTTGTGGGAGGGGCTGCTGGTGTCATTGTGGGGAACTGCAGGGAGGAAATGAGGCCCCCCCCCCCCCCCCCCCCACTACACTTGCCTGGAAAATGTAACTTCAACTACCTTTTTTAACCCAGTTTCACTGTTAAACCAGTGAGTCGGGAACCGTCATGTTAAATATGCTAACTAAAATATGTAGTGTTTTAATGTGCTGTAAATAAAAATATCAATGATGAAATCTCAAGCTGAATCCTCCTTGGATATGGAGCACAGCCATTTCGGGGTTAATACTGAATCCTCCTTGGATGGAGTACAGCCATTTCGGGGTTAATACTGAATCCTCCTTGGATGGAGTACAGCCAAATTCATGGTTAATACTAAATCCTCCTCAGATGGAGTACAGCCATTTTAGGGTTAATACTGATGTGGCCATCTTTCCACGAATGATGATATCAGTTTGCCATGCTGGAGGACCACTCAGGTGAAACCGTCCAGCAGGGCTTTGTGTATCTGTGTGACGAATGGGCACTCGGCCTGTATGAGGTCATTGGTGTCACCATTAACATGATTCGAGTATGAAAACGGCCTTTAACTATCTCCTCTGAATCACTTTGGACCTGCTGCTCTGGGCTCAATATAAATATTGACAAAGAAATGCAGAATTATTGGCTATTACTTTTCACTACTGTCGGTTGAGTTGGAGCCATGATTTTTATGAAACAAGCTGAGCTAAACTGTCTCCTTCATGAAGTTGGTCACTAGGTGGGGCTCTGCCTGTGACATGGTGTTCTGATAGATTTAAATGTAATTGTACATATTGTCAGTCATCCTTTTATCAATACGTTAAACTTAATCACATGCTTGGAGCCACTGTCAAAGTGATTATACTGTACAAAAACATTCACCCACACACACCTGGAAGTTAAAACTTGTCTGCAATTATTTCAAGAATCAGCTTTGTGGTAGATGGATGCAGATGCCATGGGTTTATAGGGACAGAAATGTGACAAGGTTTATACCCTGGCTAGAGAGACCTACATCAGAATATCTGCACTTGAGTTAGAAAATAAAGACTTTTACCTGCCGAGGTGCTGAAAGGCAGCTTCCTTTGAGGCTGAGAAGCTGGTATGCTAAGGATATGGTTGACTGTGATTGACCTGGCATTTATTCAGTATGTGTTTTGTTGAAGATGTTGGCATAACCCTCAACAGAAAAGGGAGTTAATGGTCCTACACACATCATCTGCAGCTGGAACAAGAGGTGATAGGGAAGATATCTCAGTTTCTGCAGAAGAAGTCGGCCTGGTCCCGAAAGACTTACGAGGCCTTCTCACGGCTATCGTCATACGCAATGGCAGGAGCGAAAATGCCAGATGTCACTTCTGTGGACAGAGTGGTGACCTGAGAGGTCTGATGCACATTATTGCCCAGCAGTGATAAGCGCTGAAGCAGAGGATCCATCAGATAGGACTGCCAAGAATGCCTGTAATCATGTGTTGTCATAGTGCTGCAGCTTTTTCTTGTTTGTTTTTAGTGCTGTGAAATTATTATAATACTATTCTCGATATTTTCTTCTGAGGAGAGGGGAAAAATACAGTGGAGGAAATAAGGATTGAATGTGTCGACATAATTTTTAATGAGGCTGTTCATATGAAATTTTCACCAAACATCGATATTGACTCAAGAAATCCACAAATACATTCAGAATCCATCTTCGGGTTGCTCTTCCAGCTCCTGCAACAGGTGATGGAGTGTGACACCAGAATGCAGGTAAATTCACAATATTAAAGTCCATAAATAGTTGTGTAATAAAATGTAATGCCACAACGAAAAAACACTTGTATTGAACACTTTAACAGAATTTTAATACATAGTGGAGAAGCTTTTGTTTGTAATGACAGCTTCAAGACACTTCCTATATTAAGAAACTAATCGCCAGCAGTGCTCAGGTGTGATTTTGACTCATTCTTATAAACAGATTGTCTTTAAATCTCGAAGATTCCAGGGGGGCCTCTTGTGAGCCCTAATCTTTTTCAAAGTTCCTGCCTCAAATGTCCAGTTGGATGTAAGTGAGGTGATTGACTGAGCCATTCTAACAACCTGATTTTCTTTCTCTGAAACAAATTGAGAGTTTTCTTTGCTGTACGTGTTGGATCATTGTCCTGCTAGAAGGTTATGTCTCTTCCTCATCATCCTGGAGGACGTCATGTAGTCTGTCAGTACCATGAGATGAGAGACAGCCCCACACCACAATGCTTTCTCCTCCAAACTTCATTGCTCCAGGGCTGTTTTTCAGGTGATATGCAGGGCCATTTCTCCTATAAACATGGTCTGTAGTGTGACAGCCAAAAAGTTACATGTTGGTCTTTGATTACACTACATTCTCCCAGTATTTCATAAGCTTGTCCAAATCTTTAAACTTTAAACAAGCTTCAGCATGCCTTTTCTTTAGTAATGGACTCTTGTGGGGTGAGCACGCATAGAGGCAAACCCAATGTAGTACAGTAACTGTTGTTTTCTGTGTAATAGTTGTACCTGCTGGCTCCAAGTCTTTCTTTAGCTCTTTCTGAGTGGCTCTTCTGACTCCTTGGTCAGAAATCTTGCTAGGAGCTCATGTGCGTAGCGGGTTGGTGCTGGAGTGATGTTCTTTCCGCTTGAGGATAATGGCCACAAATGGTCCTTATTGGAAGATACTGAAATTTTTATATACGTCTAACCAGTTCCATTAATAAGTTTTTTAACAATCAGGTTGTGAGGATCTTGGGAGTGCTCTTTGCTTTTACTCATCATGAGATTTTTCTTATGTGACACCTTGGTAACAAAAAAACCCAGCTGATATTAATTTGCCCAGATAGGAAGTTGAATTCCTCTCTAACTACTTATGGATTTCAGCTAGTTCCTTGCCTTTCCTTGCCTTTTAAGTTTTTATGCTGTGTCATTCCACTTTATCACAACTTTATTTATGGACTTTAATGTTGCAGATTCTTTATACTTGTGGATTTCTTGAGTTAATATCAATGTCTGGTGAAAATTTCATGTGAATAGCCTCATTGGAAATATATTTACTGAAAAAAAACTGCATCTGGTCCTGCAGGCGGCCCTCTACCTTACAGGGAAAAATTTGTGGGTGTGTGGCAGGATTGGCACCGTAACATCACAAAGCTTAGATGAAGCAGACAGGACTCCTTTCTGCTCACCATGGGAGTAGCTCTGCTGCAGCTGACTACAGGAAGGCTGCAGGCATCATAAAGGGGATGGAGGGAAACCCCTTGGGAGCTTCATCCCCGAAGAGTTGAAACTGCCAGAGAGCCAATGGCGTAAGGCCTGTTGAGGATCAGAATTGATATGGTGCTAAAATGTACTTCCCTGCGTGGCAGCACTCAAGTCCTAATCTGAGGCGGCCCATCCAGGTAGGAGCATGAAACGTCTTGTCTCTCCAGCATGAAGGCCATCTTCCTCTGCTGTCAGAGGAGTTTTGTAAATGCTGCATTTCAGTGGTGCCACTCTGAGGTACGCTGACTGAGGAATGGCCAGATCTCTGTTGGGGGATATACCTATTATTGGTCTGACAGCTGCCATATTTAGGAATCAGTTTTAGGAATGGCTTCTCCTGATGGTGTATGATGTCACTCTTTTCAATGACTGTATAACGGCTCAGATTAACCCGGGGGACCTCACAGTGTCATATTTGACCATACCTATTATTTCTGGCTTACACTCAAGCCATGACCCTGTGGATTCCCCTGGGTTATTGCACTCTCTGGATGGCTTTTCCGTTTTCTCAGTGTATGTTCCGACCGTGGTGAGTGATGTCTTGATGAGGGAGACATTTTATTAACTTCTCTCTGGTTGATGGGCGACCATGAGCTGACACTCATGGTTGATTTCACTGTGACCATTGGCACCCACATGGCTGGCTATGAGGATTGTATCAGTCCCTGTGGGTCAGGCAACCGTGGTGAAAGGCGGTCCATATTCCTTGACTTTGCAAATGGTCAATGGCTGCAGATCTCCGGGTCCAGGTTCCTGCACCCTTGAGATGCATCATAGGACTTGGTACTCCAATGCAAAGGAGATCATCACATCCTTGTGGACAGACACTGGAGGCTCCTACAGAACTGTAGCATCTAGAGAAGTGCCCAGTTTGTGAATTCTGTCGACAGACTTGTTGTTGTTAGTGAACTTGGCCAGACTCCAGGATCAGACTGTTTGAATCTGCACACTGCTTGTGTGAGGAACTTGCAGACTTGAGTGCGACTGCCAATTCTAATGTGGCTTTCCGTGACAAGACCCTGGAGATTGCTGAGGGTTGTGTGGGTGTTGCCGGTGTTCCCAGAAGGAGGTGTTTCTCTTCGCGGTCACCCTGAGTATTATTGAGAGGACAATGATCCACCTCGCAGGATCCTCCTTGCTGAGGATCCCGAGAGGTTGGACTAGGCCGAGGGAATGCCCAAGTAACACCTGGCTGCAGCAGATGGATGGCCACTTCCGGAGGGTGGGACTGGACCTCGTGTCCATCTAGGGGGTTGCCAACTGGGATCCCGAGATGTTCCTTTCTGGGGTGGGTGTGGCAACGCCCTGCACCAGCGCATGCTCCCCAACCAGACCTGACCTCTGAATTGGCTGTGAACCACCCAGTCTCACTGAGATTGTACAACTTGTTACAGCTGGCAACATCCTAACTGACTGGAAAATGGGACTTCTTTTCCCTATCTGGAAAAGGTAAGGTGATCACCTGGATTGCTGCAACTACAGGGGTGCTCTCAGTGCTGGGTAAGGTCCTTGCTAGGTTCATCCTCAACAGAATCGCTTCCCAGTGACTGGCGTAGTCTGGTTTTATGCCATCGCCCACATCCTGGCACTAAGGGTTCTCACCAGGGCTGAACGATTTATCGATTTCAAATCAAAATCGCAATTTCAAACGACGCAATTAGCAAATCGCAAAGGCTGCGATTTAGGATATGCATTATACAGCATGTCTGACCCAGGGTTTGAAACTGTTGTGAAAATCGTTTTACAAATTCATGCCGTCCTCCTTGTGTGACAATCAGTCTCACCAATCAGAAGTGCCCTGCTCCTAGCGTGCCAGTCATGCTCACCAACCAGAAGTGGCCCAAAGTGACTGCGTATATGTCCACAAACGCAGACATGTGAAACAAAAAGAAAATGTAACATTTGCAGTGCAGAAAAATACCGGTTCCGCTGCTGAGCAGTAAGTGAATTACCTACCTAATTCATGGTCAGAGATTGTTCACAGAAAAGTGCCATTATTAGGGGTATAAGCAGCGTTACCACAGTATTCCTAATGCTTTTATTACTAGAATTGTTTTATTTATGTAATAATTACTATTACTACTAAATAATTAATATTTTATTTATGTAACTTAGTCGCGGATTTTGGGATAGTAGTCGTCGTTCTCTGCTAATTTGGCCCTTGTGTACATGGGACTTTCCGGAAGCACTTTACTAAGGGTAAAAAACGTGGTTGAGTGCTGTTTGCTAACGCGGCACTTAAAATACAATCACTTTACCATGTTAGCTAGCGACTGGGAACATTTTTGGCAAATAAATGGCTTTAAAACAATTTTAAGCTGTTTTGCCTTAAATTTATAGTAAATTGGGCTGAAAAGAATGGGCCATAATCTGGTAACAGCAATCACACCGAATCATTTGATTGGTAAAAAGTTCAGAATGTTTAGAAACTGCTCTTAGTGTACTCGCCATACAGTGAATACTGAACAGAGTAAAAAAAATCGCAAATCAAATCGCAATCGCAATATCTGGCAGATAAATCGCAATTAGATATCATTCAGCTCTAGTTCTCATCACAAATATCAACAGAGTTTCTTTGCATCCTTTATTGATTTTTGTAAAGCTTTCAACTCAATTGACCGAGTTGGCCTGTGGGACATCCTGAGACTGTGTGTGATCCCCCAGAAGTTGCTGGCCATCATGGCTGGCCTGTTCACTTGTACTGTGAGTGGGAGGGGGTCATGAGGTTGCTTGAGAGGGGTGTGTGACACTCATGCAAGAGGATGATGGTCTGTTTAGTCCTAGTGCTCCCTGTTTTGCTTTATGGCTGCGAGACGTGAAATGAAGACTGGGTTCCTTTGGTATCGTCTCTCCGAAGAATCCATGGGTACCACTGGTTTGACTTTATGTGAAACAAGCGGTTGCTCAGGGAGTCCCGAATGAGGCACATTCCCCGCATTGTGAGGGAACGTCACTACAGCCATCTGGCGCGATTCGCTGTAGGAAACCCGCCTTAAAGGATCCTCATTGCTGAAGACCCAAGCGGCTGGACCAGGCCAAGGGGACACCCACATAACACCTTGTTGCAGCAGATAGACAGCCATTTCCGGAGGGTGGGACTGGTCTGTCAGCCTGGGAGTTGCCAACTGTCACCCCAGATGTATATATACATACATACATACTCACACTGTGGTCATAAAGGGATGGACATGGTCAGCAACAATACCCAGGTAGGCTGTGGCGTTGCAACGATGATCAATTAGTACTAAGGGGCCCAAAGTGTGCCAAGAAAATGTCCCCCACA
>JAODKL010000040.1:25467565-25480755 GCA_026780765.1 Petrocephalus schoutedeni
CTTTCTTCCCCATTCTGAAGCTCGGTTTGAACTGCAGCGGTTCGTCTTGACCATGTCAGCATGCCTAAATGCATTGAAAAATGACAACAGCTAATGATGATGATCACAACAAACACTTTGAGGCATAGCTGGCAGCATGCCGTGCAGGGAGGGGGACTCCTGTCTGGCAAATTTACAACTGCTTAGCTCCGCTCCTTTACCAACATTCACCTGGGTATTAAAATTTTGTATAAAATATATGGGAAGTTGAAGCCTTTTGAAATTATGATGATAGGCTGTATATTAAAAAACAACCAATTAAAATGTTTTACCCACTGCTTTCTAAGTCTTTTTAATGCAAAAATGTTTTTAATCCGAGTAGGGGAGCGTGTACCCCAACTGTGCACTTACAATCTGCACTGCTTTGATTTTTACAGGGCTGTTATATGGGAATACGGTATCTGTTACCTTGTTAGTCTGGGCCTTCGGCAGGTGCTGTGATGAGTAAAAATTTGCTGTCGCAATTATGTTTGAACTCTGCTCCCATCTCGTCCAGCATTTTGTTTTTAATGAGCAGAAGTTTTATTTGTAATTAATGAACATAAAGTAAGAAATGACAGTGTTAATCAGTCTGTACTCTTTTGATCTTTATCACAAATTTGATAGTATCTTAAGTGAAGGATTTTGTTCAACTTTGGAGACCGATAGAAATCTTAATCTCCTAATTTGAAAGGGATCTTCAAGAAATGGCATAAAACGGTGGTGTTGATGGTCTGTAGTGCAATGCTCTTGTTATGCTTCTTGGTATTTTATTTTATTTTTTATTTTTTTGCAGCAGCAGTGGATCCTTGTCGATCAAGCCGATCGATAAAGACTTTAACTTTTAGGGTATTTTTGTCCACACTAAAGATCATTATACTGTCTGGTTGTTTTATTGAGAGGCGTGTGCAGCGTTAATGGATATTTGATATTTACAGCATGGAGCTGCTGCCGATATTGGAAGTTATGTGCAGTCCCTGGATGATCAGGGGGAATCAGTCACAATTTGTGTCGCATTGGTCTTATCGACTTGATGCGAATAAAAAAAAAATGAATACTGGGAGGGCTTGCATGAAGCCGGGTTTTGATGTTTTTGTTTTTTTATCTTTGTTTGCTGGAATTATTAGATGTTGCTGGCTGATTATTAACTTTATGGTGAATTATATATATTGGTTCCCTTTGAGTAATTTTAGAACCGTAGAAATCACTTCCATGTTTGCCTCTGTGGTTGTTTCCACTCGCTGGCTAGGGGTGCAGGTCTTCCGGGGGGGGGGGGGGCATTTACTGGGAAAGGGATGTTTTTTGTTTTTTTTTTTTTTGGCATAAAATTCTCTAAAATGAACTGGCATGAGAAGTAATTCATAGAAGAAATACTATTTCTGTTATCCTTGTGCCGTTTTGACCATTTTCTTTATTGGGTTGCTCTACTGTGTTGTATACATTTCTGAAAAGGGAAAAAAAACACTAACTTCCAGCACCTTGTTCTCTTGTTAAATGCATATTGCATTTATGTGTTTATTTGTTTATACGTCAAGCTTCTAGCCGCATGAGGGATGTGTCTCCTTGTATGTGCTCAGATCCGGCCCTACGTGGGCTGCCTGGTGCAGTACCTGCCGCTCCTGTGGAAGCAGTCGGAGGAGCACAACATGCTGCGCTGTGCCATCCTCACCACGCTCGTCCACCTGGTACAGGTATGTCCGCCGGAGCCATGATCCTTCCGCCGTTAAGCTGTGTGGGGGTCGTGTGATTCTGCAAAGTGCTGCACGTCAGCTGAAGGCTGGCCTAAAATAAACACCCACCTGTTACACAGACTGTCGGGTCCACTTTACAGAGGTACACGCAACTTTCTCTCTCTCAAAAATGCTGCTTCAGACCTTCTCTAGAAGGATGGTGAATTGAACCGTATGGCCCTTGTTTGGGGGGGGGGGGCAGAAAGGGACAGTCTTTGGGTACAGGAGTAGCAGAGGGGTTTGGAGGAACATGAGCCAGGCTGCAGTTTTGGCTTCACTTCAAGGGAGATGTAGGAAAGGATCCAGGCCTCAGGATTGGTTACATTGAGGGGTGGGCTTGGGCTACTGGGTCTACCTGTGTATTGTCCACAGAAATTGGCAAACCCATGGCAGCATCTTAAAAAGTAGGCTGCTTTTGTTTTGGAGACTGACAAAATGCAGCCCCCATACCGCATGTGGTTATTTACTGTTACACTTGGGTGCGGAATGGATTGTCCCCTCACCTCCCCGTCAGAGCGGAGATGGCGATCAGCACAGGGGGCTGACCGTGCGCCTCTCAGGTGTCTCTCCATCGGTGCTTATCGGCTTGGGGGATCACAGATTTGTGATATATGCTTTGCGCTGTCATGGGGGCTCTCCCTGCGCTGCCGCCACGATGCCATCACGAATGGCCGAGCCAGGATTTTAATGCCTCTGGCATTCATTAGCCATAATTTGCTGTGGCTGCTTCAGGAGGCACTTGGCTCACTAGAAGAGCGGATCATCCAAAGTCGGTCTTCTCCAATGTGATCATCATGGCAGTCTGAAACAAAACAAAAAACACAAACATTGGAGCTGAAGCCTGGGATTGCCCACTTGCCCCTGCCTCTCGCTTGGTAGAAGGATACTCTGTCTCTTTATGAATGCAGGTTTATTCCCGGTGCCCTTTTCCTTGCCACGACCTTCGAGATGAGTTTCTATCACTATCTACAGCCTGTAATTTCGATCTGTGACCCCTGCGTGACCCTCGATCCATCACTGCCTAATTGGTGGCTCGGTTGCCAGCTTTATCCTGTTGATATGGGCATTTTTTCGGCCGCTGATATTGGAGCGTACTGGTTATGTGTGATATTAAAGATGACGGCGAGGTCGGATGAGGACAGAACGCAGGATTTCGCCGTTGCTCGGCCAATCACTACCCATTCTTCTCCATTTTTCTCGTCCCCTTAGTAACAGTGATTGATTGTTTTCCTCGGTCTTCATAGACCCTTGCTTTGATGAATATTAATAAATTCTGAATGACGTTTAAGGTTCCTACAATGTCAGCTAGAGGTGATAGTTGCACTCTGCTGGCTTTGAGTATGTTTGTCCAATTACATTGTTGTCTGTGCTGAAGTCTTTCTTATATCCAGTTGCTCCACTTCATTAATGCTTCACAATTGACTCTGGCGATGTTCTTATTTGTATTGTTGACATTACATGCATCCTAGAAGCCGTTTGTTATCCTGGGTGGCTGATTAAGTCCCTGCCACACCTCTTCAAGGCTGCATGCCCTCAAGGGACAGGCCAGTGTCCTTAGAAAGTAGATTTACCCTGAAGTGAAAATGTGTCCTTAATAGTGGCAGGACTTGTGACGTATGGTTGACATTCAGTAACATAAAATATTTACCTGGCAGTTGTTGACATTTGGTTTCAGTGTCACATGACTTGAGTTTGATGTATCCAAGTCCATCAGCCATTGGTCAGAATAGAGCCTCAGCACAGTCTCAATGCTGTCACAGGTGCCCAGGAAGCCCTTGGAAGACTGTAGTGAGCTCTTCTCCAGGGTTATCCTCCACATCAGCTCCTCTGTTATTTGGTCTGAACACGCAAGTTCCACATGCTTAGGAACCCTTGTACGTTGGGCAGCTAATGAAAGTTTATTGTATATCGCAAAAATAGAATTAGAAATCAGCCCCCACCCCAAAGTTTAGCCAAACTTTTATGGATTGTTTACTTACCACAGATGAAAGAGGAAGGTGATTAATTGTCATTGACACACCACAGCACATAACAACAAAATGTGTCCTCTGCATTTAACCCATGTGCCACAGCAGGGGGCAGTGCTTGGGGGCGGCACCTTGTTCTGGGTACCTGCGGGTCGCGTCCTTAACCATTGTGCCACCTGCCTGCCCCGATAGTTTTCATCAGCATGTATCGCTTTGCTTAAATATCTCCTCTGTGTTTGATATCCCAGGGTCTAGGCGCCGAGAGCAGGAACCTCTACCCCTTCTTACTGCCTGTGATCCAGCTGAGCACAGATGTGTCCCAGCCGCCACATGTGTACCTTCTGGAGGACGGCCTGGAGCTTTGGTAAGCCATGCCTTCCCCACACCTCTCTGGCTACCCTGTGCATTAAGCGCTGCACCTGTCCCTATTTGCCCACCAACGCCTATGTGCAGTGAATCAGCAGACCGCCTGGGTAATTGCTCCAGTTTGCAAAGTCTGAGCATGGTCTGGGTTCTGTTTACCATATTAACATAAGATGTGTTAATCAGGCCAGTCTTGTCCTCTTCCGTATGTGTGTTTACATAACAGCCAGGTCTTAGTGCTGGGCCCCATCTTTTCATTCCTCTTGCCATTTCTGTTCCATATGTGCTTATCAGGTCACTAAGCCTAGGGTCTATCCACAGGAAGCACGGAGAGCCACCAGGATGGGATGTAGTGTTCTCTATAGGGCAGAAAGAAGGGGGGGGGGTTGCACTGCCTCTCACTCCCTCTCACTCCACCTCAGCTTATAATCACTATAGTGACGCTATTGTTAGCTGCTGGTTGTTCGGGTGTAAATATAAACCGATGACCTGGACATGGTGCGACTGTCCCGAGGAGTGCATTCTCCAATCCCGGGTTATGAGGACCTGGACAGTTGTACATGCCAGAATCAAGCCCTTCACTTACATGCAGTTTAAACATGTACCCACCTCCCACCCCAGGTGCCATTTTCTTTATGGACTGCAGTACGGACACTGGCTTTTTTAGGACCCCGTAGCAAACTGCCGTATCAGATTGCTGTGTGGTGTGAAGTGAATAATTATCAGACCTCATTTGTCCTCTGATTTCCCTTCAACCCAATAAGACTCATGGCTGTGTTTGCGATTGGGATTTGGTTGCTTCAGATTGAAGTCCTCATTCAAATGGTATGAACCATATTGTGTGTGTGTCTGTGTGTGCGTACGCACCTTGCGATGGACTGGCATTGTGCTCTGTTGTGCCTGGAATAGGCTGAAGGCCCCCACCCACAGACCTGTACTGGATAAATGGGTGGAAACTGGATTCTTGAATCTGTTCCCACACTCATTACCTTCAGGCTGTCCGAATATGATAATATGATGATCTCTGGACCCTGACTTGGCCCGATTTACCTGTGTGTGAAGTTGGCACCTTTTTTTCCCCTCATGTAAGGCACTTTCTTGTTTATCGATCTCTGTGGTTAAAAGTGGCTGTTTTATGCCTCACAGACCATCTAGCGCGAGATCCCCTGTGTTCCGCATGCATGCCAATGTGTCCAGGCTTTTCATCTCCTGTTATTTATTCTAGGGCCAGGCTGGTGCTTAGAATCAGCACATACACCCAGATAGCGTCAGTATTTTTTGAGCATTGCTCTTTCAGTCAAAAGTGGGTTTTGATGTTTTGTTTTTTCCTACTTTTCAGTTTCATCTGCTGTAATTCGGAATCTGTTACAATAATTAATCACATCATCATCCCAAAGTCACCATCTGTAGTACATTGCTGCTGTTCTTGTGCCATTGCCTGATAGTTATGCTGTTATGCTGATGTCTACAGTGTATACAGATATACAGATTAGTGCATGCCTTTACTGTACCTGGGGTTATTGATTTTTGCGGTATTATTATTTTTTGTTAATTTCCCGGTGCATTTCAGGCTCTGTGACACATTCAAGGTTGTGCCTGCAGGCTTTCAGCTGTGCTGTTCTAGTCTGGAGTGTCCCAGGCTCAGTCACGTCAAACCCACACCGAGACGTCAGAGCTCAATGAGCTACTAATGGGTTCACCCTCTCTGAGGTGCATATTGTGAAATTTCTCACACCTCACGTTTATTTAAAGGGCGTAACTTTTTGTTATGTTGATAGTTGTCAACGTATTTGTCAAGTTATATCATGCTTTTCCCGTCACGGCTCCCTTTATTCGATCTGTTAAGTAAAAAGCCAGAGGGACATTGGTATAGTGAAATGCAGACTTATTGGAGCCTTAGGTGAATTCACTGATCTGTGTAAGAATGACAGAAACACAAGTGGAAATTATAGTAGGCTTTCAAAGCGTTCTTTTTAACAAGATTTAAATTGTCTGATTCATTCTCTCAACAGCTCAATCAAGGCTAATTAATTAAGAGCTCATTTGCTCAACAAATTCCTGCATCCACAATGGGTCACCAAGACTGAGACTGACAGACTGCGCGGTTGAGGGGAGCGCCGCTGTGTCTCAGCATGCATGCTTCACGGTGTGCAGAGTTGGGGGAGGGGCTTTTCAGTCTGTCAGCTTATAGCCATAAAGTCTCTGCCACGCTCGAGTCCTCAGGCAGACGGTGAGGCCCTCGGGCAGATTTTTTACGAGGTCTTGGGTGTTTTTTCCCCCCCTCCATCACATTTTTCTACTTTGATGTCACACCCCGGCATTTCCAAGGTTCCCTCATTCAAGGGCTTGTTACCCCATGAACAGTTACATTTTTTGTTTGGAGAAAATCTTAAATTTTGAATTTCTTGAGGTGATTATTCCATTTATAATGGAATCATCTTTCAAAGACTGATGAGAAATTAAATATTTGGAGGCGTGAAAGATTTGGAGATCTTTTTACTGAAATAACATTGCAATTTATTTTCTTTTCATTCTTTCAAGAGAACAATAACAGCCCGTGTCCTATTTATTTGTACTGCATTTTCACAGCTGTGGCAAGACTTTTCAGAAGCATTTAAACATGCTTGTCTATCTCTCTAAAACTTGGGTGATATGGTCCAGCAGGAGGCTTCTGAGTGACACGGAAATTGAAAGGTTATATGTTGAACTCAGTTCCTTACTGGAGCCCCAAAAAGCTTCATTTTTTCATCTTTCGTTTTTCTCTGTTTTTCATCATGGTTTGTTTCCAGCCAGATACATTTCCTCTTCCTCTCCCCCTCTCTCCTTCTAGGATGACCCCTCTCTTTTGGCGACCTTCTAACATCTCTTGCCTACGCTTCCCTTTCGCTGTTATCTCCCCACGCCCTTTCAGTGGGAGAACGCGCGTGTGTCATGCACAAGTGTTATTAATCTCTCAGCTTGCCTGGCCACCCCTTCCGACCAGCTCGCGTGTGTCCTTAATGAGCCGGGACCCACACTCGGTGCTGGCGGTCAGCAGCTTTTAATCACCGGCGCTGACCTACGGAAACCTGTGCTTTTTCCTCTTAGCAGCCCTCCTGAGCATATACAACACCTCCCCTACACCTCTCCCTTCGTTCTCTGCTTCGGTCCAGCGTCTCCATCTCGTACTAATTTCCTCTCTCCCTCCTGCTACTCTTAGCAGGCCACTATGAGCCGTTGGCCCCAACCCATGAGGCCCCGCCCGCCCCGGGCATCGCAGACTCTGCTGGCCCCGCCCGCCCTGGCCATTTAGACTTCAGAACGACATTTTATCCGCTATTTCCTTCTGCGGCATCTCAGTAGTTATGGAATTTCCTCTTTGTTTTCTGCACAATAAATTGTAATTTCCTTTGGGAGGGACCGTCGTCCTTAGGTGTGTTAGACGGTATTTGCACTTGGATTTCTCGGGGCTTAATGGTGCCTTTATTCTGATGCCGCACACTGTGCCGGCTCCTTTATAAAGCACCCTTCCTGCATCCCATGCTGTCGTTTGCAGAGGTAATAATATTCTCTGCCCATGCCCGTTGAGCCAGGCATTATGGTCTGCCTTTAAATCCCATCCCATCATTAATTCCCCCCTCTATATGCGTCATGCAGCTGCTGCAGTCTGCCCCGCAGCTCTGCGCAGATAGGCGCCGAGGCAGGCGCCTGCCCCCCAGGATTGCATCACGCCCCGCCACTCGCGATATCCCCAGTTCTCCTCAACATGAGCGTTGCAGATGCAGACAGGCATAAACGACGGCGGATTTGGGGGCGTCTGTCCCCCCGTTTGCTGCTGGTCAGGCCTGATCACAGCGCCTGCACATGCCCAAAACCGCGTCCTCTCCAAAAGCGTCTGCTTGACACCTCTCATTTCTCTGCTTACCGCATCCTTAGACACACATCAGCGGAAAATGGTGTTTGGTCTGTCTGTGTGAAGTGCTTGACGCTTTCTGCATTTTAAGAGCTCTCTCAGAACAAATTTAAATGGCAGAAATATGAGGCCTCCCCCGGAGGCTGTACAAATTGAGAGCGAGGGCCGGTTTCCGCTGTGCCCTCTGGTGAGATCTCAACTCGCCTTCACCCGCGGCTGCCGCCTTGACTCTCTGCCTTAATAAGCCTGTTTTTGTTTGTGCTCTTGCATTATTTACACCGAGTGAGAAGTGAAGGGTGCCCGGGCGAATTAGAGGTGCGCTCCTACCAAAGCACACATGCACACGCGCACTTGTACGGCCTGACAGGCGAGCGTCCTGTTTTTCCCAAGCGTGGGCTCTGGGTTGAGGGCCTTGATGGGTGATGCAAAAGGACAGCCATTTAGCGTCATGATGAGGAGATTAATAACACTGTACACAGCCACCCCCTCCAAATGCCTGCTTTATCGAGGGTCGTGTCACATCTGCGAAATGCTGCGTAAATGTCATTTGCTGTCGCTGTGCAAGCCTGGGAGGGGGGGTGGGGGCGTCCAAAGGCAGTGGGCGTCACCCCTGGTGAGTGGCCTGGATCAGTGGGTGCCCTCGTTGGAAGTGGCTGTCAGTCTTTGCGGAGGGGTGGCATGAAATGCAGTGGATTGGTTTGGCATATGATTCTGAAGATGATCGCCATGTGAACTCTGTAATGGCAGTAGTTAATTATCAGTTTTTACAACAGTTTGCCCGCGAGTGTTTGTGTAATTCCTTTTTAATTGGACTGTTATGTCCCCTGATTATTCACGCTCGATTTTTCTGATTAAATTTGTGAAAGCCTGGCACGCCTCCATTGTCAAAAGGTCACTTCTTTGTAACAGATGGGTGATGAAAGGATGGTTCTGTGACATGCTGTTTCGTTTCATCCCTACTTTGTGCTTTATTGGTGTTTCTGCTTCTGATATTTTTGTGTATCTGTGTCTCTTCCTGCTGTTTTTGTTGTTCATATCTAAACTTTAGACTGCACCAGGCAAACATTTAACATGACCGATCTGTTCTTAGCAGTTACATTGGTACACAGTGCATGTGTCATGCTTTCACAGTCTGCTCACTCTCTTCTGTCCCGGAGTCACTGTTTCCTGAGAGGTTTTTTTCTCCTCTCTCGTCTTGTTACAGGTTGGTGACGCTGGAGAACAGCTCCTCCATCACTCCGGAGCTCCTCAGAATCTTCCAGAACATGTCCGCCCTCCTTGGTACGCCTCTCACGCCGGGTCGGCTCGCGCTCTGACTTCGGTGGATGGCTCTTGCCGAGCTCTGGCGTCCGTGACGTGGGGAGTGAAGGGGGCCATTGCTGTCTGATGGGGGATGCAGGCTGAGATCACTTCAGGATGGAGGCTCTGATTCTTCCTACCTCTTTATTTGTATGATGTGTGATTTCCGTATGTGTTCTGGACGGTGCCCCCAGGATGGGCTCTCTGTGTGATTTCCGTGTGTGTTCTGGAGGGTGCCCGCAGGATGGGCTCTGTGTGTGACGTGTGTGAATTCCGTGTGTGTTCTGGAGGGTGCCCCCAGGATGGGCTCTGTGTGTGACGTGTGTGAATTCCATGTGTGTTCTGGAGGGTGCCCCCAGGTTGGGCTCTCTGTGTGATGTGTGATTTCTGTGTGTGTTCTGGAGGGTGCCCCCAGGATGGGCTCTTCGTTTGATGTGTGATTTCTGTGTGTGTTCTGGAGGGTTCCCCCAGGATGGGCTCTCTGTGTGATGTGTGATTTCTGTGTGTGTTCTGGAGGGTGCCCCCAGGATGGGCTCTCTGTGTGATGTGTGATTTCTGTGTGATTTCTCTGTGTGTTCTGGAGGGTGCCCCCAGGATGGGCTCTCCGTGTAATGTGTGATTTCTCTCTATTTGGCTGAGCTGCTAAATCAGATGACTGTCGCTGTGACTATTCGGAGCAGAGGCTGTCATCTCTCTCGCTGCTGCATCGGGCTTCACTCGTCTGACTGGGGATGTTTGTCCATGCAGAGAGCAAGTTATGCTCCTCCCCTGCTGTCTTAGACAGGCTTCCACCCCTGGTTTGAGAAGTCGGGGAGAGTTTTGGGCGCGTCTGATGAGACTTGATGACTGCGGGGTCTTGCTCTTTGCTGCACCAAAGCTCCTGTGTCTTGCTGCCCGGTCAGCTGGCCTTCTCCCTCCCGCCTGCCGTTCCCGACAGGAAATGAAGTATAAATGGCACCGGTCTGCGTATCGGCGGCATCGAGCCGACCTGCAGCGTAATTTCCTCCTGAGAGTACTAGAGTAGCGAGAGGCCGCCTCGCTGGAATCCCAGCATGCCTCAGGGTTTGTGCAGATAATCGTGGCACTAATAACGGCGAGCAAATGGCGGAGGACTGCGTGCTGTAGGTCGCTGCCTTGACAGACGAAAGATTTGACAACTTAAAAACTTTTGTTTTTAGTAAATGCACTGTTTTTGGCCAGCTGTCTTTTGGGAGCCAAGCTTGGGTGTCTGCCTCAGATTTTTGTGAAGGGAAGTTCTCCTACTACTAATGCTGTGTGTATTTTGGGTTATATGCTCTATGTACAGCATGGCATGGTGGCCCAGTTCACGCTTCGATCCCTGCCACTGCTCTTTGAGTCTGGAATTTGCACGATCCCCCTGATAACTTGGTTTCTATTGGGTTTTCTCCGGCTTCTTCTCTCAGTTCTTCGTTTTAATTACTGCCTCCTCGTCTTTCTGCAAATCTGCCGGGTGACATTACTAGCGGGCACCTATCCAGCCGGCCCCCCGGGAGCCTTTCCCATATCTTTCTGAAAGGGATGCTTGGTCCAGCACGAGCCGTAAATTCCGGCAGGTTGGGTGTCAGGTCACTTCTCGGAGGTGGGGCGGCTGAAGGCACTGGCGGCGCATGGCCTTAATAAACATGCCGGCAGGCCCAGTGGCATTTCTGTGACAGAGCGCTGTTTACCTTTTGGGGGGGGGGGGGAGATTGATTGGACCTGTTTATCACGGGGGGGTACAGCGGCCAACCGCCACGACAGCGTCGTCTCTGCTCCCCGCGGCTGACATTCCTGACACTCTCTCTCTCTTCACTTACGTGAGCTTGACTGGCAGAAAGTGAACTGTGGCGGGGAGGTGGTGAATTCTTAAAGACGGAGCGCATTTATTCATCTGCTGTAGTGTTTTCACGAGTGCCGCCTCATCAGCCTAATAACCCGAAGGTGCGCGGCCGTGCGGCTTAACGGGCGCGAGCGCGGAATTTTATTATTGCTTCCGTAAAAACCTTATTAGCCGCATCCTCACGCTTCCCATCAAGGGAGGCGGGCGGCGGCACGGAGCCTCTCTGCGAGAGCCGCATCTCCGTCCCGCTCGCAGCGGTGGTCAGGCTGCGGTTCCACAGATGGCCGATGGTACGAGTGAGAGTCCAGTGAAGTGGGATGAAAGCCCTGAAGGTTTCCTGCCCCGTTTTGGAAGGTGATTAATCACCATTGTTGACACACCACAGCACAACAATTAAACGTGTCCTCTGCATTTAACCCATGTGACACCGTGACACAGCAGGGGGCAGCTACTTGAGCGCCCGGGGTGTGGTGCTTGGGGGCGGCACCTTGCTCAGGGTACCTCAGCGCTACCTGCGGGTTGGGGACTCGAACCCAGCCACCTTCCCATTACACGGTCGCGCCCCTAACCGTTAGGCCACCGTCTGCCTCAGGGGCGTGGTGCAGTGCTGCTGTAGCTTAAGATAAGGTGATGGTGGTGGTTACATGTCGCAGGGAGAGCAAGAGCAGCCACCGGTGAGCTGGCCTGTAGTTACCCGAGTTAGTGTTTCTGAATTAAGCGCAGTGTGTAGTTACCCGGCAGTCACACTGTGCGGGAGCAGCCTCGGCATGGAACTCCATTGGCTAAGCACTTTTAGAAGGTGATGGATAAAACTGGCCCAGAGAAATACTGGCACTTTTGATTTAAAAAAAAAGAGAGCAAAAGGGTGGAAGAAAAACAGCTTAGAGAAAAATGTCTTTCTCGTCCATTAGCACGATCTTATGCTCAAATGACCAGTGCAATCGATCCTTTCACTGAGATATAAATTTAATTGAAGAAAAGAAATCCTTACAAACAGATGGCCAGTAATTAGTCATTGTAAGTGTTAAAAGTGTTTTTAAAGGGAGCAGATGATAAATCAGCGGGCTGGCAGTCTCTTGCCGGAAGGGGTGTCACGGACGTTTGTCGGATGCCGTCACTCTGCTGGAACGTCCCACCCTGCTGGCGGATTCCCTTTCCGCACTTCGGCGTTTGCGTTTTGCACGGCTGGGGTTCCTATAGGCAGAGCATAATGCTGTCATTCTGCCAGTTAGACAGCTAAGCCACTTCTGTTATTACGGTTCTCCGCACCCAGACCCTGATGGACCCGAGGTTTTGGCGTGGGGTCACTTTTTGGATAAAAGTGTGAGATCAGGTGGTGGGGAAGTGGGTGGGGGTGGGGGTGAGTGATTTATTGCGCCTGCTCCTGTTCCCCATATCTCACTACAACCTGTGCTGAAGCCATCGCTCCGCTTGGAAATTGCCGTGCCAGTGTGCGTCTAACTTCTGCCTCATTCATCAGCTCAGGGCAACGTGTGTTGCCACCCCTCCCCAGAATAATAATTAAAGAAAACGCTAGTGTTCATTCATTTGTAAATGTCAGTATAGTTAGTATTGTGTTATTTAGTCATTAGTAATATTACTGGTTATTATAGAACGATTAGAAAAACAATCAGACTGATAACATCTGAGGGCCTGGTAATGAAAGCTAATAGACATAATCCTCTAGGTCTTCTCTCACCATCCCAAGATATGCGATTCAGTTGAGTTCATTCCCTTTGTGTGTGTGTGTATGCTGTGTGTGTTTGTGTGTGCGTGTGTGTGTGTGTGTGTCTGTGTGTGTGTGTGCTCCTGCACGCGCACACATCTGAGTGTGCCTATCCTGGAATATCCCCGTTTCTTGCCGTAGCCAGCTCACAGTAATTTTAATTACCATGATTGAAAATTGATGGATAGAAGTGGTTTGTCTATGCCGCAGTAGGACTGAATTCAGTTACAAAAGACTCCGATTGATTTAATTATGTATCCTGTGTGGCTGATTGACATCAATGGCGGTCCTTTCTCTCCCGGCATCGGCGTGTCTTGCCGCCTTGTCCTGTTGCTCCCTCGCTCTCTCCAATGGC
>JAODKL010000040.1:25488492-25499598 GCA_026780765.1 Petrocephalus schoutedeni
CCCCCCCCCCCCCCCCCCTCAGTATCGGAGACCAGCCAGTATCAAGGCCATGGTTTTTATTGCTCACAAAGAAGCTGAATGCATAACTTCACGATTATAAGAGAAATCTGAATCTATTCATGCCCAAAATGCTTTTTCTTCCCCAATTCATTTCACATTTGCTCTGGAAACTGTTTATTCTGGCTCTAAACAAGGTATCGGCACCTCTGCACTTCAGCAAAGCCGGCGGCTTCCTCGTTCTGTCCTCCTCAGTCAAACACAATCACGTCAGAGCGCAATGGTTACAGTCGGAGAAATGCTGCCCTTTCGGCCTCCCGCATTATGGGTTCCGCTTTTATTATCCCGTTGTTGGTAAATCGCTCAGAGCTCCTGCATTCGGTGCGCGAAAGGCCGCCTTTTCACCCATTTAATGAGTGCATTGTGTGAGGCCGTATTTCTTAAGTCCCAGTGTTACGGCCTCGCTTCCATAATTCGGAAAGTAGGCATACGCGAAGGTTGGTATGAGCAAAGCAGTTTAGGTGTCTGAGGTCAGTGTTTTAGCATGCGGCTAGCAGCCTGCGTGCCTGGGTTGTGGCTGTGCAGTGAATTAACTGCAGCTTAGCAGGGGAATGTAATGTAAATGATCTTTGGGGTCGGGGGGGGGGGGGGGGGGGGGAAATTTTCAATGCGAGGTCCATTTGTTCTCATTAAGAGTTGTCTTTGCTGAGACCTGGGCCGAGGGGGCTTCTCCGCTTCATCTTCTCTTAGCAGTGCTTTCTCATTATCCGTCTGGAATAAGTGCTCATTTCCCACATTTGGCCCACAAGTTCCAGCGGGTCCTCGAGATTAGTCATGGAGTTAGAGGTCAAAGCCGTTAAGGACGTGAGCCTTTGCCAGGAGTATGACTGCTTGCTTGTTTACGCTAAGCCGTATGAATCAGATGGAAGTGTCCATTAAAGCAGTCTTGCTAAAATTCGGCAATGAGTCAATTAAAGCTAGGATTGGGTATTAGCGGCAAGCAGGAGACTAGCTATTCAAAGACAGGCTTTGTTCATTAGGACCTCTTTATTATTTACTTAAGCCCTCGGGAAAGTCCGGTTTTAGGCGTTTGATGATTCTGCTGTGTTGCTGTTCACTTAGCCAGTCATCTGGCAGAAATCAGTGTCCCTTTCAGTGAAATCCGGCTTTTTATCTGGCCCGCATTGTGCGGCCTTTACATCGGGGAGTGAAATGTACTCTCACGCTGCCATTTGAAGCGCATGACTGTGAGTTCCGTTGGGCCTGAGTCATCACCCTGGGTGCAGACTGGGACCGCGCGGTCCCAGCACAAGCGACTCTGCCGCCACCCTGCTCGGCTCTCGCTTATGTCCGCACTCGCGTGGCCGTCACAGATTCTGACGGTGTTGGTTTGCGTCAGGTGGTAACGAGAGTAACGGGGGGGGGCAAAAACTCAAGATGCTTAACCGCCAGTGATGAGATAAATATTCATGAAGGAGCGGAGATGAAATTGTCTCTCTGTGGGCATTATCATCATTAACTGTGAATATGCTTCATGCGCGTCACTTTCTGCCCTTTAGCTCTTCCACTGTGTCCCTTTTTCTCGTGAGGTGAGTCAGCGTGGGGGTCCCCACCAGGCTGGGGGCGTCGCTGCAGTGAAGTCCCGCTGTTGCTGGTGTTTGCGTCTCTCGCTCTGTGGGGGTGGAAGTCAAGTAGGGCACACAAAGAAAGTAAGTACCAAGTATGGCACCCCCTGCCAGACTGGGGCACTTTTTTGCTTTTGCCCCCCCCCCCTCCCCCCCTTTGGTGTGCGTGTTGTGCGTATGTGGGAGGGTGAGTGGGGGGGGTGTACATACAGTGCAGTTATTAGCCATTATGACCACGCACACCGCATTGGTAAGCTGGTTATAGCCATGGTCTCATTTCTGTCCTTAATGCAGTTAATGCAGTGTCCAGTGAGTCGGGAACAGAGATCCAAAGCTGGTAGGGGCGGGGCGGCCAATGGAAACGGTCGAGCAAATTTATTTCCGCTCTGTCGATGGGGTCTCAGTAGTGAGCGACACGCTGCTCCGGGGTCCCGTGGGCCGGAGGAATAAAAGGATGGTTTTATGGCTGGGAGACGAGGGGCAGTCATGCCACGCGACTCGGTCCTCACTAGAATAATCAGCTTACGGCGTGCCGCCTTTAATGTGATCTCCCCATGTATCGCACTAATAAAAACGGCGTATTCATTCTGCCAGCACTGAATGAACGACCTCCCCGGCTCTCAGAAAAGGACGGAATGTTTGTTTTGACACAGGGAAGTCTAAAGTGGAGTACAGCTCCAGTGATATTTCCACATCACACGCATAAGGCAGTATGGTGCCCGTGAAACTCTGTCAAGGTGATTACCCTGTGTGTGGGGGCTTAGGACGGGGGGGTCACAGGGCGCGGTGAAGCCTGCTTTGTCAGAGGGGGGTACCTGGCAGAAGGTGTGCTTGTCAATGACCTGAGGCGACAGATTATAGGTCACAGAGGACTCCTGCTTTTGGACTTTCTCTGGCACTCTCTTCCCGTTTATCGACTGCTGGGGTTAGCAGCCATTTGCAAATGCAGCAGTAATAAATAAGAAATGAATTTCCAACCAGTGCGTGCATTTGTGACAAGACTTTCTGTGCCTGCCGACAGAGCACACCTGACCGAGATTAGCGCCGGCACATCTGAACTTTATCTGAATGAGACGGCAGCAATCAGCGGTCTTCGGAACACGCGGCACGGCCGCGGTCATGCAGCGGTCATGCATCGTTCTGCGCAAGTCTCAGTTACAGGCCATGCCGTTTAACGACCAGAACTCAGTCGATTAATCTAGGGAAGGATGAGTTTTGCCGAGTGTCCTGATCACGTGTGAATGGGTCTGCGGATGCTAGCCCGCTCTTGGACTGGTCCCTGTTTAGGTATTTGGGTGACATTGTGAAAGCCCTCCTTTTTGGTGCGTGATCAGAAATGCAGTTTCTTACTCTCTCTGGACCAATAGGCTTTGGTGCTGTTAGCTTTATGGCGCCTGATGTCATTCTGCTGCTCATTCAAGAACCCAAAGCAGCCGCTGAACCTTAATTTGCAACTGCCCGGCCACCTGAATTTGTGCTGAAACAATTACTGTTGCCCGTCTGGCTGCCTTTCCATGAGTGGGTGAGTTTTGTCCGGCTGTCTCCCAGCTCTATGCAGGCCGATAAACAGGCAGAATTCATCCCTTGTTTTATGGTTTTAAAGCAGTTTGCCATTTTCCTTTTTCTGGCGTGAGTGTCCATTGGCTGAGTCTGGTATTTATCTCTTCTGTATTAGCAAATTGAATCTGTGAGTCATTTTCCTTGAGCATGCAGGGAGTGAAAATGTGCTAGAGAATAGTGCCACTGCGGGTAATAATGTGCCTGACCTGTGTTTTGTTGCTTTTTTACCATAGAAAAACTGGAGGTCTTCCGAAACCCTAGAATCTGTGCTCCCTACTTTTATGCTGCTTTGGTCGCTGCTTTTCTTGCAGTAGAATGAGGGTTAAATGTGACGGTGTACCCCTCCCCAGTGCCCTTAATTTCTGGTTAAGAAACAGCAGGTTAATATTCTTTAATTGCTCCGGAGTTTCAGAATAATACATTATTCACACAACCTTGAAGCCTATATTTGACACATCTTGTCACATTAAACTTGTGTAATTGCTTTTATGAGAATCCCAACGCTTTTAAAGTAATTCTTCCATGTGATACTTTAAGTATTATCTAATTGTGACATTCGTGCTACAGTGATATAAAGGGTCCCTCATTACTCTATTTTCCTACAATGCTTTGAGGTGTTAAATTTACTGTTAACTGGGTTATTAGCTGATTAAAACATTTCGGCTCTCGTCTAAAGGCTTTTTATTTGGCGTACATACCTTTTCCCTTCGGCCAGACCTCTTATATCACTTGGGCGAGTCACAGCGGTGTGCATCTGGATCATAGCTGAGCGAGTCACAGCTCCGGGCTGTGAGGAGTCTCAGCCGCCCATCTGCAGGAGCTGAGCAGTGCAGCCTGGTGCCTGTGGCTGTGTGTCACATGGCCGGCTGATGGGCACTGGAGGAGATGGATCGTTCATAGCTGAACGAGTCACAGCTCCGAGCTGTGAGGAGTCTCAGCTGCCCATCTGAAGGAGCTGAGTCATGCAGCTTGGTCTCTGTGGCCGTGCGTCACATGGTCAGCTAATGGGCGCTGGAGGAGATGGGCGGGCGATCCTGTCCCCTCATGATTATATGATGGAAAATCGATGCCTCTGTGCCCTGACACCCATTGGCCCTCTGCCACCCACCCACTTTCACCCCCGCTGGCCCTCACATATGACGTGTGGATTTCTCCTTTCCCACAGAACTCAGCTCGGAAAACCTGCGAACATGCTTCCAGATCATCACCGCCTACACGTACCTGTCAGCCACGGAGTTCCTGCAGGTCAGTATCGTGATGGAGCAGGAAGTGAGTGCTGCAGATTCGGCCCCTGCTGATGTGCCTTATTCATCGGTCCCTCAGTGTGGCGCTGTGCCAGAAACCGGGGACATTTGCCCCAGGACAGAGATAATGGGACCAGCGGTAGTGTTTCGTGACTCCCTGTCGTTCTCTCCCTCCTCTTCCCCCCCACCCCCCTCCCCAGAACTACGCCGAGGCCTTGTGTCGGTCCTTCTGTGACCTGCTGAAGGACATCACCAAGGAGGGCCAGGTCCAGGTGTTGAAGGTGAGCCAGCACTCTACAAACAAGTATAAATACAAATAAATGCTCTATTCAACCTGCCTTGGAAACAGACCCAAAAAAGCCTCTCTAACAGATGCTACCATCTGAGGTTCCCATTCACAGAGCACTGCAGGCCCGCCTCCCCCCTCCGGAGGCCCCCCACAGCACCTTCCCTGCCCTCAGTTTTACGGAATCCTTCTGGGAGCTGAATTGCTCAGTTCAGTCCTTTTAATTAGCTGCCCTCCACGTGTGCGCCCACCCACCCACACACACACACACACACTCCGAATCAGACAGGAGGCGGATGGCCGCTTAACTCACACTCTCTCCTCCACTCTGGTGAGATCCTCTGCTTTCTGTGAGGCTGTCACCGCCAATTCTGGCTGCAAATGGGGTGGCAAAGAGGAAGAGCGCAGTGACAGAGCCAGCTACACGGGTGTAGCTCCCGTTACCACGGCAGCCAGCTGCTACCGCTGGTCATGGTGGCAGAGAGAGCGCAGTGACAGAGCCGGCTACACGGGTGTAGCTCCCGTTACCACGGCAGCCAGCTGCTACCGCTGGTCATGGTGGCAAATAGAGAGCGCAGTGGCAGAGCCGGCTACACGGGTGTAGCTCCCGTTACCACGGCAGCCAGCTGCTACCACTGGTCATGGTGGCAGAGAGAGCGCAGTGGCAGAGCTGGCTACACAGGTGTAGCTCCCGTTACCACGGCAGCCAGCTGCTACCGCTGGTCATGGTGGCAGAGAGAGAGCGCAGTGGCAGAGCCGGCTACACGGGTGTAGCTCCCGTTACCACGGCAGCCAGCTGCTACCGCTGGTCATGGTGGCAGGGAGAGAGCGCAGTGGCGGAGCCGGCTACATGGGTGTAGCTCCCGTTACCATGGCAGCCAGCTGCTACAGCTGCAGCGCCACAGTGCTGCTGACTTCCTGCGTCCAGCCGGGCACTGGTCCCGGGTGTGCCAGCACTCTGTGTGCGTGTGTGTGGGTTTGTATAGATCACATTTGGGGACTAAAATTTCCCCAGAGTGTGGTACTTTTGGGGACATTTTCTCAGGTCCCCATTTGGATAACCTTGGGTTGGTTGCTTATGGTTAAGGTTAGGGCTGGGTAGGGGTTAAGGGTGTCACAGTTGGGATCATGGTTAAATGTCCCAAAAATAAATGGAGAGTCCCCACAAATAAGGCAGTATGGTGTGCTGTGCTGTGCTTCTCTGCTCACGTGACACAGACGGGTGTCATGCTTATCGTTCTGGGACAGCCTTTTGGCGACCGGTGGCCTGGCTTTCCCTACAGGCAGGGCAGATGGCCTGTGTTGCATCACACGGACAGAAAAACGTGTAAATAGTCAATCAGGTCATTAGTTTTTACATCGTTGTCCCTTGTTTCTAGTCTCTAATGTTTTGCTAAGGAATTGAAGGCCAACACAATTCTCAGCTTTGATTTTTGTTTCTTTATTTTGTTATGAGGTAGTTTTGCTTGTTTCTGCCTTATGCCAGAGTTGCTACTCTTCCTTGTGAGATACTTTCCTGAACTCCTCAAGGTTGTTCATGTACTTTGCATGTCAGCATTAAGCATGTAATCATGCCAGTCTGCAGTGTCATTCTGAAAGTTCTGAAAGTGCTTTGTTTATTATGGGTATCCCCTGAATTGGGAAAACCCTGTCATCAGGCGTGCTTCCGCATGACCATGTATGACCAGCAGAAGAGGCCGAGTCGTGCCGGTATCGTCGCTGTAAGGCTTCAGAGTCAGTTTCTTCAATCTGAAAGGTCATGCCTGTGATTTATCTGTTGAACGTCCCAGTCTTTAATGAACTTTGCACTCTTTAATCGCCTGATTAATTTGCTATAATACCATTTCTGACTGGTAATGGATTGAAGATAAAGTTGGCTTTTTTTAATTGGCAACCCCTATTTCAATAGTGGATAGCTGTACAGATTGTTTACAAGTTGGACTATTTGCCTATTAAAACTCAAAGACAATCCCTTTTTTGAGCTGAATAATCAAGCATGCTATTTATAATAATTCATATTATAATAATTTACGTTTCATTTAGATTAACATTAATTTCTTTTTTTACATTTAATTTTTACTTAAGCCAGTTAAAGGGCCCAACATTTTGTAGACATTAAATTAATTGTGTATTAAACTGTGAAATGTTTTAATTTAGTTCATAATGATCTACCTTGACGTGGATAAGTATTTGTTAACATGTAATACCTACTGTAGTTCCAGGAACAGGCCCACAGTCCACTAATTCCAGCACTAAACGGTTTCATTTGTTTGTGTTTGTTTATATTACGGTTTGTTTTTTTTCTTGATTTTAATATTTAATTGGAAAGTCAGCATTTGTTTTTATTCAGATGCTTCCCATAAGACTCAGTAGCCTAACACATGTTTTTCGTCGCAGCGAGTTCTGTACATTTGTATATGCTGTTGTTCTTGTTTACGACCATCTACAGTATAATCATATCTTCTGCAGAAAAGGACTCTAGGCCAGGGTTGGCCATTCTTATCCGCAAAGGGCCGGTGCGTATGCAAGTTTTTGGAATAACCTTTAGGTCAGCTGTTCAAACCCAGGTGTGAGGACTCTTCAGCCAATCAGTCCTCTAATTGGAGAGTTGCAATGAAAACCTGCACACACAACAACCCATTCTGGGTAAGATTGCCCACCCCTGGTCTAGACGTAAATTTGAGACCACTGGTGAAAATACAAATAGCTAATTTAATATAAAATAGTTTGTTACAAGATATATTATGAGCATAATGATTTGAGTTGAATTTTTTGGTACGTGGTATACGCTCCTTCATTTGAATCATTTGGATGCTTAGAAGTTAAAGAAATGTCTGTCTTTTTTGCTCTTTGCTCTGTGGCATTTTCTGGCAATCAGTGGATAAGCATTGTGGCATTTATCTAAGTAAACCTGTGAATTGGTGGCACATGTTACATTTGCATTCAGATTTGATTAAAAAAGGGAGCATTGAGTAGTGCTGTAGGGATACCCGCAAGGCTGGCACCTGCGCATGCAAGCCTTAAATCCATTTCCCATAACGCCAGCGCTCTCTGCAACGCACGCCTTTCTGAAGCTTCAGACTCCGGTTGCCATGGTGAGTTTAATACATATGTAATATATGTATGGCTTCTTTCCCCCATTCCAAGCCTTGGGAGATAAGTGGAGGAATGTGTTTTGTTTGGCTGTGTCCGGCGAGCTCATTAGAGAATGTAGTAATTCTGACCTTGGGATTCGCGTTGATTGATTGTGTCTTTCCGATTTTGTTTTTCATGACTTTGTTTTTGCATAGTGCCAGGATGCAGTGCAGTGAAAGCCAGAGTCATTTAATAATTAACATTCCTTCTGCTTTTATTCACAGGTTAATTCATACTTGTATAATAAATAGGTATTGCATATACACGTACAGGGACTGACAGTACCTGGAGCAAGTGCTTTGCTCAATGGTAGAATGTTGAAATGTTGGGATTCGAACTGGTCACCTTCTGATTGCAGGCACAACATTGAATGCTTTTCCACCGCACCAAGTATAGTACTTTTGGTACGGTACTTTCCGTACTTTCGCTTTTCCATTGACTTCCGGTTGAGTACCACTACCAAAAGTTCAAGTCCAGAAAGTGCCAAACCAGTTGGGGTACTACTTCGGTACTTTGGGGTAGAACTTGAAACGCTTTCGTTGGCAATTGGTTATGCAAATCTCAGATTCTGAAACACAATACAACCGCTATCTTGAAAAACGTTATAAACTCAGAAAACAACTATGAATGAAGTAAAAAAATAATAAATTATCGCGATCTGGTTGGAAGAACAGATACAACAAGATCAAGATGGCATGACAAGAAATTTTAAAAGTATTTTATTTAATATACTAGGACGGCACGTGTTTGGTATTTGGTATTGAATTTCCAAATATAACAATGTGATTTTGTTGTAATAAATATTGGGGTATTTATAAAGCAAAAGAGTTAACATGAATTTCTCACAAATCCGTCTAGGAGTGATTTAAACAGCAAGGATGAGAATGACTATGATTGTTTCGGAGAACGCATGCAGTGCCCATGTGGCCATTGTAACAAGCATGGTTACTCATTCGATGGCATTCGATGGTCCAGTTGGACCAAGATACTAACATGAGAAATGTCAGTAACACTTTTTATGAAGCCCATATTCATAATGCTTTATCACTGTTCTTATAATTCACTGTAACACATTCATAAAGTATTATAAACACGGCTATGACTAGAGCAAGGCAAAACACATTATAACCATGTTTCTCATGCATTATGAATGCTCCGTGATGGTCTCACCTGTAATGTGCTATAAATGCCTTCATGATGCATTATAATGGTCAGTATAATTAAGGATGTTTTGTACTGCATTACGAAGGTGTGTATAATGCAAAATAGATAAAACCTTCATAGAGCATTCCTACTGCATAATACAGATGACTATAATGTGTTATGCCTTTTAATGAATAGCCATAGCTGGGTTTATAATGCTTTATGAATGCAGTGTGTGTGGGGGGGCTGTGGGGGAACGAAACGGCAACAAAATCAAGGAATGGCACCTCTTTCTTCTCAGGTGCAGGAAGTGTTTAACTTTGTGCAATAAGTGGTTCTGAAAGTCTTTGCCTATATTTATGTTTTTACGTGTCAAAAGTTGGCAGATCGAAAAGGGGCCCCCCCCCCCCCCCCACAGAAAAAAAAAGCTTTTAGCTTGCGCTAATGCTTTCTGTAAACCGCATCAAGAAAAGTATTTAACATACAGTCACGGTGTGCCAGAAGAGATTCTTAAAATGTCTATTATGTGTTTATGTAATCCTTTACACTGTTTGAATTCCTGTATTGTTCCATAAATGGCCTCCTCTCAATTACTGTTTTGCTTAATAAAAGCAAGCAAGGGTTGTCTAACCTTTAATTTCTCTGCAAGTATTTTATTCATTCATTTATTTTTGTTTGTTTGTTTATTTGTGTGGGGGCTGACAGCTCGAAAGGTTTTGTTGTTTGTATTTGTATTTTTCCTTGCTTTTATGTTTTTGTTTTGTTTTCCCCTCTGCTGTTCACTGCTGATCCTCTTAAACAACATTACTGGCAAATGGTAAAGAGTCCTCAGCACTGCCTGGGGCAAGCTGCCAGAACTGGGGCCTGTTCACTCAAGGCTTTCAGCTAATTCACATCAAGTCTTAGTTGGTAGTCACACTGCAAAGCGCGATGTGTTGGTAGCTTAATGTAAAATCAAATAGGGGATCTGATGGTGGAGCTAGATATGTGGCATTTAAGAATGGAATGAAGCATACAGAACAAAGGGCTGTCAGAGACTGGATGGATGGATGGATCCTTAACCTTTAAAGCTGAGTTACCAGCATATGTGGTGTACATATTCATTTAATGCTTTTATTGATGCAACTGGAAAAATATATTGGTCTCCTGCAATGTAATTTCTCTGCTGTTGTGAAAATTCCACAGGTTCCTTAGCTATGCTGAGTCTCCCGGCCAGCAAGGAGTCAAAAGCCAAATAGTGGGTAGAGCTTCAGGAATGTTGGCCCTTTTCTTGAGTTCTCCTCTTGCTTGGAGTCGTTGCCCCTGCTTTGAATGGAGATCAGCCACTCCAAGGACAGGGTGTCATGTCTGACGTGAGATTAAGGGAGTGCAGCTATGTTGACACAACTGGAATTAAAGGTGTCACAGATCCTCTGCCTCTTCTCCAGTATTGGGAGATGTGGGCTGGATTCTGTATTTTAGCTTTATGCAGAGGGTGACAGTCACTCGGTGGTCAGCGTTGTGGCTTCACACCTGCAGGGTTGGGGGTCTAAATTCCATTTCCACCCTTTATGTGTGGGGTCCTCTGTGTGCCAGATCTATGCCGGGGAGGCAGTCTACTGTAATCACTGTGCCACACTGCGTCTCAGGTGTGGCTGTGAAGCCTCCACTCCATAACCCTCTTCTGTAACTGAGTACAAGCCAGGGGTACGGTTGTCAGGATCTATAATGAGTTGGCATTGGAATGGGCTGTTGAAAATCGAGTTAATTCGTCCATGTCTGCATGTGTGTGTGTGATTTACAGCCGAGGTTTTGGGTGATATTTAAACATATGGAAGGCCACAATAGCCCGGCAATTATTTTCTTTCTTTCTTTCTTTCTTTTTCTTTCTCTTTCTTTCTTTCTTTTTCTTTTTCTTTTCTTTCTTTTCTTTCCCCTGTGTATATGTTGAATTTCTCGCTCTCCTCCAGATGCACCAGATTACAAATAGTTTTATTCTAAATACAGAAAATGTTAATCTAACATCACAGATGAAATAAATTATGCATATAATTCTGGTTTATATATATACAGTATCTCACAAAAGTGAGTACACCCCTCACATTTTTGTAAATATTTTATTATATCTTTTCAAGGG
>JAODKL010000040.1:25500917-25514261 GCA_026780765.1 Petrocephalus schoutedeni
TGGTCTTGAAATAAAATTTCGAGTCCTCTCCGTCCGAGACTAAGACAAAACATATATATATATATATATATATATATATATATATATACACACACAGTATATATTATTCCAAGACCATGACTGGTTCTTGAGACCAAGACCAGTCTTGAGTATTGCAACAAGTATACGCATGATTCACAGTGGTCAATTTGTAGCTCTTGGGCTGCTGGGCAGATTGAGCACGCAAACGAGCCAATCTGGATTTCAGTTACTGGTTAATGTAAGGGTTTCCAGCCAACCATCTCATAACATGGGGGACTACCTACCCTCGGTTCTGACAGACCTCTCAGCCATGCGGTGACATGTAGCTCCTTGAAACAGAAAGGAATAAATACTCCTGGAATGAGATGAATTCAGCAACATATCACCAGCCCCACCTTACTTAAAAGATTTGGCCCTGGTCACTCTGACAACAGGAATGGCTTTTAAGACTTTGTACTCAAGGCTGGGAATGGAAGTAAGCAGAATAAAGCACTATTAAAACCCAGGTGAGGTAATTTGCTGTTTTGACGACTAAATTGGAAGTGGATTGTGAAGAGCTGACCAAATGCAGTGGTTGCTGAACCAGTCCACACAATATTTATATAAGTTGTTCCCAGTCGTTCAAAATACTGCTTTTGACTGTGGGCAGAAATCTCCAAAATGCATTTAATGCTTTTTGGACAAATGTGCAGATCCACAATGCACACGCCAAACAGTCAGCGTTGTCCCAGGACTCTGTGGTCTCATGGTCTCAGCCCTGCTCTGGGTGTGTGTGACGTTTCAGGTCTGCCTTGTTTTGTGTGGGTGCTCTTCCGCAGTCCAGGTACGTGGAATTAGGAGAACTGATGTCTATGAATTGTCCATGGTGTCTGATGGTGTGTACATGTGGGTTACACCAGCCAAAACTATGGCATTAGAGATGAGAGTGAGGTTAGCATGTAGACCAGGGGTGCCCGACTCCAGTCCTGGAGAGCCAGAATCCAACACAGTTTACAGATTTTCCTGCTCAAGCATAACTATTAATCTTGGTAATTAGCTGATTATGCAAAATGTGTTGGAATCTGGCTCCGCTGATGTAGAACAAGAGGCTGACAGACTGGATGGATGGAACATTTGGAATACCGAGATGCCAGCATATGAGGTGTATGTATTCATTGTGTTGGCATGTATGCCCAGCAGGGGCACCTCATACCTTCTGCTTCCTGGAATAGGCTCACCTTGCACTGTCCTGGAGTAGCCGCTGTGGGCAATGGATGGTTCTGACGCCTTGCTGTTCTCTTCCCCTAGGTGGTGGAAATCGCCATCAAAGTGAGCCCCCATCTAGGCGCCCACATGTTCCAGCCGCTCCTGCCCGACATCTTCCGGGGGATTTTAGACGGCGAGGTGAGCGGCCTTCCCAAGCCGTTTCCTAAGCCCCCGCCTCTTGGACTGCTTGGAGCGAATTGGGCTGTGACAGACTGTCACACGTGTAATGGGGCGCCCTGTGCTGTGCCTTTGCAGAGGTATCCCGTGGTGATGTCCACTTACCTTGGAATCATGGGCCGTGTGCTCCTCCAAAACTCCAGTTTCTTCTCCTCCCTTCTCACACAGATGGGCGCAGAGCTCAGCCAGGAGGTATGGTGTCATTAGCCCCCCCCCCCCCCTCCCCGCCACCCTCGATCGCCCCCGTGTCATGCGCTGGCTCTCGCGGCCTATCCCTCAGCCCGTGGTGACGCGTGCCGCTGCAGTGACATCAGCGGAGCCTCAGATGCGGCTTAATGCAGGAGCATGTGGGCTGAATGGATAAGTGAGCTGCTGCGGAGAGCCACTGACTAATTACGGCAGTGCCGTGGTCCGCAGGGGGGTCTGTATTCTCTAGTGTGATGTCAGAGGACCCTCTTAGGGTTGAAAGTAGCAGTAATACGAATAATATACAGCATAGCCAAAGCATGAGCCACCTCGTGTCAGGAAATTTCTATATGGTCCCTCGAAGAATTGCACTCTTAAAGAATTAACCACAGTGACTGCCATCTTTTTTGTACTCTGTCGATTGCGGTTTGAAACACTATGTGTGTGTGTGTGCGTGCGTGTGTGTGTGTCAGTTGAGTTCGCTGTTACACTGGCAGAAGAACAAAGTTTAATATCTTTTGTGTTTCTGAATGCAATTTGCTCCCATTTATATATCGTTGCAGCTATTTTAAGCCTCATTCCCATTTAGTAATTGCCTCTTTCACAGAGTGTATTTTGGCATGCCTGTAGTCACACACAGTGCAGTTCTCGTGCTGTTTTTATAGGTGCTCTTACCCCAAGCATGACGGCTTCTCTTTGAAGCATATTTGTTGTTGTGCTGCATCCTCTGCAATTTATTTGCCAGTTGAGAAGAAATATGCTTTGAAATTTCTCATACAGGTAAAGAATTTTTACTCCGTCTGTCACAGGCTGGTTTCATTTAAGAAACAGCAGGACTAAGTGGGCGAATAAGTCATTTCCCGTTCTGTCCTGGAGTTGTTGCCGGCACTGGTGTCGCTCACTCCCGGAGGCTCAGTCCAGGCGGCTCGGCACTGCCACATTCCTCCTTGCCAGTGGGATCATTCAGAGTCCCAGTCGGAGGCCCGAAGTATCCTAACTTAAGGGTTCTGCCCTCCTGCCCCCTGCCAGTACATATGGCAAAGACCATTAACAGGGGAGATTCCTTTGGGCTCCGGCTACACAGAGAGACATCTTCCATTTTCATTTCTGGTTAAGTTCCCAAGAGAAGTGTTTGAGATGACGGCAAACTTTCCACGCACCTGCAGCAATGAGTATGAGAAGATTATATAAAATGTAGCCTTGTATAGGCGTGTGAGAACCACCCTGTATTTAATCTGTCACCTCCATCCAGTCAGAACATGCAGGTAATTAAGTATCGCCCGTGGATGGATCTGGGGAGGAAAAACAGTGTTGGGCTGGCTTTACATAACAGTGTTATGCTGCGGTTTTTGTCGGATCATTAGAGGCAGAGTGGTGTATAGCTGTAAAATTAGTGCAGGTGGTCCCGCGGGTCACGGGAATTTCACACAGAGCTGATCGCGGGAGTTTTCATGTCCGTCGGCAGGGGACACGAGGCAGCGCCAGTGGTGGGCTGGCCGCCAGCCGGACTGATGCGGAGCTATGAAGTTTAGGTTGATATAAAGACTCGGGAAAAGTTCTGTTTCTGGGGTAACCGAGCCAGCAGGTTTGACGGGTGTTTGCTATGTACATTCCCAGCTGAGATACTGGCAGCTGGCATCTCCGACCAGCCGAGTTAAACACGCCGCGTCTCCGCTTCACGCCCCTGACGGTGCTCTCCTCCGGCCCGGCCCAGTATTTAACCGCGTGCGCTTGTATCCTTCTGATCGTACCAGATGGAGCAACTCCTGGGGAGCCTGATTGAGATGTGGGTGGACCGCATGGACAACATCACGCAGCCTGAGAGGAGGAAGCTCTCCTCGCTGGCTCTGCTCTCCCTGCTCCCGTCAGACCACAGGTGAGTCACAGTGGCCCTCGGTCAGTCCTCCGCTCGGCCGGGCAAACCCAGCAACCAACCCTTGGGTGCCAGTGAGCGGGTGGATCTGAACCAGTCGCCGTCACAATGAGATGAGAGATACCTGGGGTTCTGTAACGCTGATTTGGATGGCTGTTTGGAGATTGGGTGTATGCCAGACCCCCTCCGTACTGTGAATGAGTGTGGTAGGTGGTCACGGCTGCTCCTTTCTTCTCAGAAAATACTTTATGTCCTACTTTAACCTCCTTTAGTGGAGTAGCTTAATCACTTATCTGTAAGAGTGGGCCAGCTAATCAGCGCAAGTCACTCTGCATTAATGTGCGGGCCCAGCGCCAGGACACTTTCACTTTCAGTTTCCCATCCCTCACCGCTGAGCACCAGGGTTGAGGTGGCTCCATGGAGTCTCGTCTTCCAAGTGGGGGCACACCGTGTAACAGCCAGAGCGCCGTCCGCGGCCTCTGCCCTTCGCGGTTGTCTCTGCTTTTGGACAAACCGTCCGAGGCGACGCGGGGAGCTTAATCACGTCCCCAGCAGAGCCGTGGTGTCTGAATAATTACTGTTGCACATGTAGGCACGTGTGTTTTACTCAGGACCTTCATTTAGAGCTTGGCGAATGCCTGTGCACTTCTGTTCTGCTTCTCAACAATTGCGCTAATTACCCATTAGGGTTATTAATAGTGGCGAATCTAACACGCTTAACCAAAACTCTGTCATGTTTTTACTGCTCTGTCATGAAACGAAAAACTTGCAAACGCAGTCTGGGTTTTGTAAAAAGTTTGAGAAATAGATGGAGCTTATTAGTGATTTAATGTCTTTTTGAAGTTTCCACTTTTTAACAGCTGTATAAAATTTTATTTTTTAATACAAATCAACCCAGGCGAAATGCTTAATTAAAAAAATAATTTTTATTTGAAATGTTTTCAGCTGAAGAGGCTTGCCTTCTGTCTGTAGTGTTGCTCCTTCAAATATAGAATGAATATGAGAACATTACTTTTGTCAGATTTTATATCTTTTTGAGATAATAAGCTCACCCCTGCCCAACTGTGATACCGATTTAAAGAGTGAAATCCTTTTGCTATTTATGTTAAAGCAAGGCTTTTATTTTATTACCGGTGTGGACTTAAGAGTAATCTCAAAAGATTAATTGCCTTTTTAAACCAATACTTAAATCAATGAGAACAAAAGCAGGAGCTTTTTCGTGGCGACTGCCTCCGCGGCTGTAAGGCTTAATGAGTGTCCCGTTGTCTTGTTGATGGGTGAGCGGTATGCCAATGTGACGGCCCGTTACCAAAGACCACTGGTGTGACACGTAAAGGAGATCGAAAAAGCACTGGAGGTTCCCATGTTAACAGGAGCTTTATTCAGTCTTTAAACCTTCTGTTGCATACGACTGCATGTGGCCTGAGACAGCCTGGCATCTGGCTCCATCTCCTCCCGAGCTCTGGGCCCTGTGCTGCCTGCCATAGACTCCCATGCCCCAGCATAACCCTGAATGGGGTGGTCGCTGGGACGATGGGTGCCTGGTTTTATTTAGTTCTGGCTTTATAGATGTTCCTCGTTCACTGGCAGTATACGATGCCATTTCTGTGCTCTAAAGTTTTTTATGTTATGATGTTGTTTGCAAGAGCCCTAGTGAACTGGACCTGACTGGCGTGAGACCGAGGCGGCTGCCAGATAGATGCACCTCAAATCTGTGTTAAACTTTTCTCCTCCTCACTTCCTGCTGATTACATCCACGATCTGTCAGCCAAGCGATGACTGCAGACGCCCTGCTTCATTGTTCTCTCCTCTCGGTTTTATCACATAAAGTTTCTTAACATGCATTGAAAGTGTGGTTCTGCTGTTGGATGTTAAATGTGTCTCCTCCCTCACTGAGTGTCTCCAAGGACTTGGGATTGTGGTTTTTGGCCCCTCCTGCTTGGTTGGCAGCCAGCCCATCCTGCCTGGGACGAGTGCCACCAAACGTAATGATCCTTTCACCTCAAGTGCTCACATCAGGGTTTTTGCGGACCCTTAAGTCTTAAAACATCTTAAAATAGATTTTTGACGTTCAAGGTCATAAAGCATAAAAAGTATTCTGAGATGTCACCTGAAGACAGGTTGAGTAATCATACAAAAATTTAGCGTTATGGGAATAACTTGAGGAATGAGTTCCTTGCATTCCTTAATGCGCTTTTTGTGGAAAAGGTGGGAACGAGGACTGTATAAAGTGGCGAAAAGCTCCTTCGACAAGTGCAAGCTTTGAGGCTCGCTGTGAGATACATCTGAAGACTTTCCGAAACCGAGCCAGAATGTGGATAAAGGCCCCAGATTTGCACATGAAAGCTGAGAAACCTCAGCGTTGTGCGGCTTGTCGAGTTACCGCGCTTACTTAGCCTCGGGTTAGCATAACCCAGTGGCATCGGTACCAGGAACTGGCCAGGCGGTCAGTGGGTTTTCACCCAAAGCAGGAAGTACTGTGGGCTCTCCACACTGGCTTAATGGCATTACATAATAATGGTCTTATGATATCAGATCTCATCAGATAAGCCAGGAAATCATGAAGCCACTGTCTAATTACATTTGCATTCCGACTGTATTGTTTTGTTTTTCGGTCACAGTGACACACCACTCCCTCTTCCACCTTCCACCGCCATTTGAAATTAGGGGCAGACTACCTTTAGCAAGTGTGGACCCTTAGGAAATGTTTTAATGTAGAAAATTCACTAAAACCAAAAAAAGTAAATAAATGTGGGGGGCTGCTCTTACACGTATCCTACTCAGAATCCCCAGATTGGAATAGAGTGACCAGGTTTACCTCCTGGGTGCTAATTCAGAAATAACCTTTGATTCTTTTCGCCTCGATCTGGCTTTCTTTCTCCTCAATCTTTTATGTTTCCGGGGCATTGAAAGAACAAAAGAACAAAGTGACGGTCTGCGTCCGGAGCAGCGTGCCCGAAAGGCCTTTTTCATTCAGTGCATCTGCTCTAGTACATCTTCATCAAACCCGCCTCCTTCCTTTTCCAATTTTAAATCAAAGTTAGAATAACCGCGCTGTCTGCGGTGCGTAGGACGGGTATACCGGCTTCAGGTGTATTCCTGTGAGTGTGAAAATTGCAGCACACTGTTCCTCCCAGCCTATGTGGATTTGACACCCCTGGGAAGAGCTATTAACTGCTCAGTCCTTTCCCTTTGCTTTCCTATTAAAAGTTCTCTTCACTGATTTACTCATTTAATTTTTTTAAACTGGAAATGTTGCGCAAAGTCGGGACTTATTTTTTTTTTCTTCAGTCTACACTTTAAAATGTCATAACTCAAAAGAATGCTCCAATGACTCCCGTTAGATTTACCGTTCCCCGAAGGTGAGGTGGGTCCCCATAAATTGTTTGCTTCCTCCTTGTTGCATTTCAGTGCAACTCTGGGACTTTTCAGAGAGAAGGACATAGAGGACAAATACCCTGCCTAATGTGCTCTCTCACTCTTACATTTTTTTCTTTAAGGTCCTTAAAAAATAGGTTCAGAAGCATTGACTTTTTTTTGGGACTCGTGCAGCATCCCTCTACATGTGACCGGCAGCGGGTTCAATAAAGGTTAATGTCCTCCAGCCCAGAATGAACTCTCCTCTTGGCGTTTAATCACTGTGTTTGTCGAAGCCTGGCATAGGGAGAGACTTTCCTGCACGCCCGTGGAGCCAGTTGATCTAAATCATTTTTCAGGTATTGTGTTAGAAAAATGCTGTAATCTAACTGTTCCTAAGGGTCAGTCATCCTGTTATTAATTGCTCATTTGTGAATATAGAGTTATCATTGCATTGTTAATTTGTGGGCCTGGATGAAAAACTTTTACATGCATGTAGTTCTGGTAATAAGACACGCTGCCTTAATTTTTCTGTTTTGGTCCAAAGCATGAATTTAAGAAACATCTGCATCCAGCTTCCATAATTGGCCGTAGTGGGTTTTGATTATTCAGCGTCAGCCGGAGGCATCCGATTGTGTATTTCGGGACCATTTCTGTCTGCGTGTCTATCAGGAGAGCCGTGTCTGTGCGTGTGGGATGTTTCCCGCGCCACTTACTGAAACGCACACCAGAAGCTGTTTTATATTATCACTCGGCTGACCCGCAGTCTTCCCGGTGAAGTAGTGTGTGATGGAAGCCAGTTGCCAGACTGTGTGGGAAATTTTTTCAGTTTCCAAGAGCCGGAATGCCCTGATCAGGACACATCGTTCTGAAGTTAATTATAAAATGAAATGATAAAATGCCAATTTTTATTTCTATGTTTATTTATTAATTTATTTATTTATTTTTTGTCTGTTAAATTATTCCTGTTTACTTTATTTGCGTTATAATTATTTGTGACTTTGTCCTACAGGCTGTTACTTAGCCCCCCCCCCCCCCCCCACCTCCCTTTCGGCTTTCCTCGATTTTGACGTGGTGCTCAGGGAGCAGAGTGTCTGTCAGCCGCACGCCGCGTTCGGTCGTCTCCAGAGGCGATGGGCGCTGTTCACTGAATGCGCTGGTTGCACGGCCACTGCGAGAATATTCCTGGCCCCCGAAAGCGGTGGTTTGCTCCCGGCCCGTACCTCGTGTTGCCGAGAGGAGCCCAGGTGGCTCGGGCTGATTGGAACAGAAGCCTTGCTCCTGACAACCTCTCATTCTCATGTGCAAAGGCGCACCGATCTGGGCCTTTCATGGAAATGACGGTGGCAGAGACACCTGCCAAATTAAAATTACGGGGGGGGGGTCCTAACTAGCAGATTAACCTGCCTGGTGAGAATGTTAGATTAGACGTCTTGGGTGAGTTCTGACTGATCTGTACGTGATCAGTCACTGCACGTCCAGTCAAGGTCGTCGCTGGCTGCTCGCTGGCTGTAAGGCACCATGCCCTATGAAAATCCTTTGGCAGCCTGTCGCTCCTCAGCCCTGTGGGGTTTGAGTCACTGCCCCACTCTGTGCATGTGCATTTCCTTCAGAGGCTCCGGATTCCTCTCTCAGTGCAAAGGCATGCAATCTCTGAATTGTCACTAATGTGTGATTGAGTTTGTGTGTGCATGTGGGTGCATCGCAATGACCATCCAGGGTATCCCCTGCCTCCTATTCTGTGCTGCTGTGGATGGGTGGATGGATGGATGGATGGATGATTCTGATTTATAATAGGCTATTAACTCTCCTCTGTTCTGAGTTGGCATGTATGTTTTTTTTTAAATATATTTAAAAACCCTATGCCCTATGTTCTAATTTTGGTTATTAGTTCAAATAGCAATAAATAAAATGCTTTAATCTGTGAGTGTTGGCTTTAGAGAAGAGGAGCTGTGGTTCACTGGTACTAGAAGTAGGTTAATGGTCTTATACCATCTGTGTATCTCTGAGTAAGTAGCTTTAGATTCACATTCTTTCAGATTATATATACCTGTATCTTTTGAATCCTACTATGCATTCATTCATTTGTAAAGCAGTTAGCTTCTGTTTGACAACATTTAATTAGAACAAAGAAAGGAATAGCAGTCAGTACTCTTGAATGCCGTGTTTCCATATCGATGTTTCTGGCTTTCTTGTGTCACACTAATTAACGTCTGATCAGTAGTTTTAAATTTAAAATATTTAAACATTTAAATTTTATAGATTCAATTAGCAAACAGACAAGCATCCTGAATAATGGATGGTTGAAATGTTTTATTAAATATTTGGTACATTTAAATTAAAACAGTTATCAGGCGGCCAAAATGTAGTTTGTGGGGAAGTTAGCATAAAATAGCAATAATGGTGAAAATCCCATGTCCACGGTCATCTAGATTTCTTTAGAGGTGAGACCAGTTGTGCTCCTGTAGACGTGCTGTTCCTGTAGTCGTGCTGTTCCTGTAAAGACCAGCCGTGTCACGAGCCTGGGGCAGGAGCCTGGAGCTGGAGCCCCCGGTGATTCATTTGCCTTGCATGCCGTCATAGTACAGGGCTGAGTTTCCGAAGACCTTCGTAGGTTGCATGAATTTTTCCATAAAGATGTCTTTCATCACCCTAGGACAGATTAGGCCTCTGGGCTGATGAGTTCCTTGGGCCTTCCGCTCACAGCCTCTGGTTTGCTTCTTCACGTTACCAGCCATCCCGTCCTTCTGCCCTGAGCCGCACCTGAGCCTGAGCCTTACGGATTAAGTCAGCACATCACCTTCAGGCCGCCTGGTTCTCCCTGTCCCAGACCTGCTCTGTGGCTGCCGTTTTCCACTTCACATTCATTGCTCTGCGCTAATTGGTACAATTAGTAATTAACCATGCACTTTCTTCATACTCCCCATGCTTTTAGAGGATGTAAAATGCAGTATTCATTGTGGTGTTGAATATCCTGCGGACATCTTTATAACAAATCTGAAATATTGAAGCAATTTGCCCAGCTGAGTAATTAAAACTAGCGGCTGAGGACAAACTCTGCCGTCTTATGAAACTTGAAAACTTGACAGATAAATTGAGAAGGTTTAATGCATCTCTCAGTGAATCAAATGTAAAATTCCTTGAACTGGAAAATGTACTGAAGGATTACCCCCCTGCACGTTTATTTATTAAGCGGTTTCGACTTGTATGAGAACAATGGGTAGCCGGATTGGCACCAGGACCCATTTCTTAATGAGTCACCGGTGGGCAGCGGATGGGTGTTGGAAGGGGGGAGATCTTGAGACATCAAAGGACTGTATGATCAAAGCTGGCTGCCTTTTGTTCTGCTGTGACTGCCTTCCATAACGGGGGGCCTGGAGCGGCTGAAACACCCACATTCCAGATGGGCGGTAAAATGTGGGGGGTCCCGGGCTTTGTGTCAGGAGGCCGAGCCGGGCCGCGCTTCCACGTCTTGACCCGGGCCCCCTACGCCATTTCTCCCTGCCTTTCGGGGAATAAATATTCCTGGAATGCAGATGTGCCGGGAATGCGCCTGCTCGCCCACGCAGGCTTGTGTTTTGCACCCTGTGATAACCGACAACCCAAGGTTTTGCCGTCACGCTAACCAGATGCCCGGCGGTGTCCCACGGGAACGGCGCCTGGAGCCGCATTGCCGACGGATGCGCGGGTAGCTCATCTCGCGGTGTCAGCCTCCCCCCAGACCTCGGTGACATGGCCACGACTGATGCTGGATCCGGGCCTTTTCACAGTGACGCCGCCCCTTTCTCCTGGCACAGGCTGCCCTGCTTTAAGGGGGTCCTGGCTGTGCATTCGGTAGCGTCGAGGTGGCGCGGCCTGCTGCTGCCTCACGCTTTAGCTCTTCCCAGTGGCTGCGGTCCTCGTCTGCCGTGCTCCCCAGCCAAGTGTCCTGTGTTGTCCCTCGGCCCCTCCAGTGCTTCCTTATTTTCCCCAGAGCAGATCGGCACCCCCGCCGGCTTTTAGGGAGGATGTCCGCGGTGGCTGGCCTGGGCCTCAGGGTGTGGCTAGCCTGTTAGGCAGCCCAAGTGCCTTTTGCTTGATAATCTGCTCTGAAGCATCAGCACCGCCTTGCCCTTTTCCAGAGGCCGCTTAGGCTGGTGCGGGGCAGAACCGCTCCGGGCAGGATCGCGGCGGCAGACCTGCTGCCGCTGTTGGCATTACCATAGGCAGGGTAGCCATGGGTTTGCTTGGCATGTTTTCCACTGTATGAAATGCCATAAATTTGTAATAAGTAGTGGCTCCCATGAGAGGTTAATGACCACGGCTTGGCAGCGGTATGCCAAGGCCTTATTTCCTGGAAATTTAGCCCGAACACCTGCAGGGTTCTTTGCTTTTTCTTTGCTTGTGGAGTTTTTGCATGGATTTCTTTCCAGAGTCACCCAGTTAGGTCTGGTGTGTCTTTATAACACCCGGAATGTGTGTCTGTCTGTCTCTGTGTGATGGACTGGGACACAATATAGGGAGTTACCCAACCGTGTGCCCAGTGCATCCTGGGATAGGCTGCAGGCTCATCGCGTCCCGTACTGGATGGATGTGGATGGATGTGTTTGTGAGGGATGGTTCTGAGTACTGGAGGCAGTGTATCGTTGCATCTGTAATCTGTTAAACTTAATCTCTTTATTTCTGCCTAACAGAGCTTGTTGTCTTTGCCTGCAGCGTGATCCAGGATAAATTCTGCGGCATCATTAATGTCTGCGTGGAGGCACTTCACGACGTGATGACAGAAGATCCCGAAACCGGCACATTCAAAGAGTAAGTCGAACCCCGCGTCCCCAAAAAGCTGGATCGACGCCTCGCGCTTGTTTTAGAGTGTCACAGTGAAGAAGAAAGTGAGCCGCTGAGATGCTGAACATCCTCTCTGACTTCTTCCGGCATGCTGGAAACATCGTAGCAATGGTTTTGCATATTGGGAAATAACTTTTCATCCAGAACACTGGTGCTGTCCTTTTTTTCTGAAGCTCTGCAGTCTTTGTCAGGTGCTTTTGAGGTATTGCAGTAAAGCAGTGCCTGTGTTCAGATACAGATTTTTATATCCATACATAAGGCAGTGCCTGTGCTGGGATATGGACTGTTTGATCTGTAGATAAGGCAGTGCCTGTGCTGGGATATGGACTGTTAGATCTGTAGATAAGGCAGTGCCTGTGCTGGGGTATATGGACTGTTAGATCTGTAGATAAGGCAGTGCCTGTGCTGGGATACGGACTGTTAGATCTGTAGATAAGGCAGTGCCTGTGCTCGGTTACAGACTGTTATATCTGTAGATAAGGCTGTGTGCATGCAGCACAGGTGTAGGGCTGTGCACATCTTGCCCCTCTCAGTGAGCGAAGGGCCAATTTAAATATATGTTTACGATAACGACCTGCCCCCTTCCACAGCTGCATGCTGATGACCCACTTTGAGGAGCCCAAGTTGACCGACGACGAGGAGCCCCCTACGGAACAGGACAAGAGGAAGAAGCTGGTAAGGTCACGGGGGGTAGGCCGGGGGACTGGGATTGGCTGATTGGCAGTGATGTGTCTTCTGTAGTGACGTGTCAGTGCATTCGACCTTGTGTGACCTGACGTTAAGTCTGCCTGGACTGATTTATTAATAATCATTATTAAAGGCTGGCTGACTTGCATGGCCTGTCCTCTTTGTAGATCTTTATGGCCGTTTCACCCCCGTTGTCACTTAATATTCATGACTTTGACTCCTCAGTATTGAGTGCTTAAGCGGGTGGTTAGCGGGCGAAACTCTTTCCGGACTGTTACGAATGATTTTTGCTTGTTCAGCTCATATTTTATTGATAAAGAAAGTCCCCCCAGTCCTTGTTCAGCACTGCAGTGTAATTTATTGCAGGTGATTTTCCCTCTGGTAATCCGTGTCAGCCAGAGCGAGATGGTCCCCTCCCATTATAGTGCCCTGTTCCCCCATACGCAGAATCATCACGCAGCATCCCTGACTTTGATCACAGGCCTGTGTCTGCAGCGCACTCGCTGAGTATGAAGCTGCAATCCTACAGGCCCCTGACAGCTTTGCGGGGAGTTGTTTAAACCACAGCCTGAATCAGCAAGGCTAACATGGGTATCATAACGTATTACCTCAGCTTTGCTTAATGAGGCAGCTTTATTTGCACAGTGACGGTTGGCTGGCACGGCGCTCTGGAGCCCATTCTGTCTGTGTGGCCTTTGGAGGGACTCTGCTGCCTTCTAAACCGCGGCGATGGCGTACTCCTCAATCACCCCGTCCGCATCCCTGCCATGGGACACGTGTCCTCACGGTCCCCACACTCGTTAGACTCGTTAGGGTGGCTCGCTGCCGCCGACAAAGGATTGGGCTTGTTGGCGTGATCCGAAGCTGGAATGCCACTCGAGAAGCACAGGGTGACCTCTGATCACGCGTGGGGCGTGTCATTTCCATGTGGGGTTTGGCAGCATTGTGCCCCCCCCCCCCCCCCCCCCCCCCCC
>JAODKL010000040.1:25527921-25541548 GCA_026780765.1 Petrocephalus schoutedeni
TTGGTAAGACCCCACCTAGAATATTGTGTGCAGTTCTGGTCACCTTACCTTAAAAAGGACATTGCTGCCTTAGAAAGAGTTCAGCGCAGGGCTACAAAAATGATTCCTGGGCTAAAAGGAATGTCTTATGAGGAAAGGTTACTTGAGCTCAATCTATTCAGCCTTGAGCAAAGGAGACTAAGGGGGACATGATCCAGTTATATAAGATCCTAACAGGTCTGGATGGTGTCCAATTAAATAGTTACTTCAACATTAGTTCAAATAAGAGAACTTGTAGCCATAGTTGGAAATTAGTGGGAGAACATTTCAAACTGGAGCTGAGAAAAAAATTCTTTACACAGTGTGTAGTTAGAATATGGTCTTACTGATAGCGTAGTGCAAGCCAAATTCTTGGGTTCCTTTAAAGCAGAGCTAGATAAGATTTTAAAATCTCTGACCTATTAGTTAAGGTCTCCCCAAACAAGCTTGATGGGCCGAATGGCCTCCTCTCGTTTGTAAATTTCTTATGTTCTTATGTTCTTAGGTTCTTATGTTCTTATGTTTTAATCAGTAACGGAGCTGGTCAGATTAACTGGGAAAAATTACTTTAATTTAAAAACACAAAATCTGATTTATTAATTTCTCCAGTACCAAAAGCAATACTGTTAACGTCAGAGCTTATCGATATTCCGTTCTTTAAAAATTTATCCCTGGGGCACATTTAGTACCAGATTTCGGTACCCTTCCTTACCTAAAATGCATTTTGGTTATCTTTGTGGCAGTGTTGTTTTGTTTTGTTTTGTTTGATTTGCATCACTCTAAATTGAGTGTAGCATGATTGTGGAACTGCTCGCTATGTGACCTTTGACCCAAGCGCAGGAAGCCAACAGTATGTGTGCACATGGTCACCTGGCCTTAGTAGTATGCTGCTTGTTGTTGTTTTATTAGGGTATGTCATCTAGAATGTCTCATATGGGGTCTTCCCTTGTCTCCTGAAATAGACTCCAGACTCACTGTGACCCTAGACCAATGCTTCCCAATCCGGTCCTCAGGGACCCACAGTCAGTCCATATTTTTGTTCCCTCCAAGCTTGCTGCCAGGCAGTCCACATTTTTGCAAAAGCGTGGATTCCCTCTGTATCCCCAAGGACCGGATTGGAAAAAAATGCCCTAGCCTGGATGGATGAATGTTCACTACTAAATGGATGATCAGCATTGGCATAAAACAGTGTGCAAGTGACAGGAGTAATGAGAAGATGTTTCAGTTGATCTGAGGTTTGAGGAATGTGCCCCTAAGACTTGGAGGAGTTTAACCCTCTAACAAAGGGCGTTATCATTCTTTTAAAGAGAGTGTGACATTTTGGTTCAAAGATGTATGTCACCACTATTGCATCTTCGTCAGTTTTGGTCAGTTGTGCTCTAATGATAACAAAAACGGTCATTTGTAATGTGCATGTTTTACTATAGAAATATTATTATGAAGTGTAAATCCTCTGGTGAATCTATTTGTAGTTTATCCACCCCAAGCTCGTTATTTCTGCATTGAAAAGAATGGCATAATTTCTGTTTCTGTTATTTACTGTGCAATGGGAGAAGCACCATTGGGAAAGTGCGCCCACGTGTTGTTTAGATTTGAGTTTCTTTCCTTGGTCGGCAGACATTAACCAAAGCGGAACGTGCTGATTGATCATGCTGCCTAGAGAGCTCCAAGGCTGAAGCAGATGGATGTGAGTTATCGGAGCCTCCCTCACTCCCTGTGTTTGTCAGAGCAGTTCTGCTGGACGCCCAGGGTCACGCGGCATTCTGATAATCTGCCGAAACGGCTTGTGACTATTCTTCCCTCTTCAGAAGCTTTCAAACGTTTCCACCACTCTGAGATAAAATATCTCGCCCTTAAATCTTGGACGGCATTGGGCGTTCTGTCACAGTCGGGACATGTGGACAGTTTGATCGAAGGCTTGTTGTTGGCCCAACCCCCACCTCTTTTGTCTGAGTGTCGTTGCTTAAACAGTGATATTCAGACCCTGTTCCGTTTGTGTTTGGAATCTCTGGGAAAACTCTGACAAATCTCTGCCCAGATTACGTATTTACACGTTTAGAATGAAATGTCTTTGTTGTGCTTTGTTGCTGTTCATCAGAACAAGCTCCCGACCAGCCTCTTCTATTTACTGGCTGAAATTAAGAGTGCCAGAACTATAACTCCGCACATACTGTAGACTGTGGAAGCCTTCCCCTGACAACTCACTCCTTTGATACAGTCCTCTGGGTTAATTGTTCTCCTGGCTTGGGTTAATTGCTCTTCTCACCTTAACAGTGCCTCACCATGGCTGGCCGGGATTGGCTGCCTTTCTCTTTGAATTTCATGAGATCTTGCCGCAATCCCTCCCTGCAGTACCAGGTGACACCTGTTCTGGCCTAAAAGAGACTCCTATTCCATTATACAGAGTGGATATTTTCCATGTGTTTTCTATCTAGTTTAAGAACTGTCCTGTAAATGTCAAGGTCCTCCCTCTCTGATGCCTTTAATAAATGATTAGCATATATACTCACCATGGTGGTCCACACGACCCCATACCGGTGGCCTTGCAATACCTGACTTCATTTGCTCTCTTCCCACCATCTTTCCCCTGTTGGAAGATGTGCAAATATTGACAAAACATTCCATAATTGTTTAAAATTGTGGTCCAATGCCTGCCATCACAGGGCTACTAGTGGCCCTTTCAAATAATGCATTTTTTTTTTATAGAGATTTGTATAATCAAAATACCGGTTCTCCTGTCAGACCAGGGTGCCTCATATGATTTGTCCATGTTAATTTAATCTTATCTTAGTAGCTGGGATTCGCTGCTCAAAATTAAGGTCAGAATTAAAATTACCACCGCAGCCGACCGTTGCCTCCTTTGAATATTTCAACCTCTAACCCTGATTATTGTAGTTTGCAGCCGCATTCTTAATATTCACATCCTCCAGTTTAATATTAATGTGCAATTAGAGCCAGCACAGGCCCTTTGTGAGGCTGGGCGTGATTAACACAAAAACATACAACAAAAGCACTGTTTTGTTTGTTTACAGTCCCACCTGGACCCTACCGCGCCTGTAACTTCTCTATACGTGGTTATAATGCAGAATACTGGGGTATAGACCCACTGTCACCAGTAAGAGCAACCCTGATGATTGATTTAATGTGCAGTGTAATATAATGCACGGTTCACTAGTGTTTTTAATTTACTACCTGCTTAGGCTGTGATGAGAATTGATTTAAATTGTACCTAATGTTATGCACTACAGCTGTAGCAGTATGAGCATGGCACGTGGCAGATAGCCTTATATTTGGCCTTCATGCATGTCTTTAAAATGATGCGAATGCTGTTTCGTGTTAGATAGTGCTGCTGCCTGGTACATGCCGCAGACTGCAGGGGTGGGGAGTCATGGCTCAGTCTTTGGACAGATATTTTGAAGGGGGAATCATTTTCAAAGGCAGGCCTGTCATCTTTAACATTAGACATCTCCCCTTTTTCCGGAGTACTGGTGCAGCCCCCCCCCCCCCCCCCATCTACAACCCATCAGTATGTTTGAAGTTCTTCATATTGAATAAATTCGGGATGCAGTTTGAAGCTGTGAGGACGGACAGAGTATTTGGGCTTGAAAGTGCTAACTACCATTCGGATCCAGATTGACCAGCCGGTTTCCCGTTTTGATCTAATCTCCATTCAGGTTTCTATTTTTTTCTTTCTTTTTACTCAGTTACCCCAGCTCTCATGCTTTAGACAGTCATATTAAGTTTAATACAGTTGTCCTATGGGTTGCCCTATAGCAACCATTGTACAAGTAGTTTGATGCTTAACCTACTGAGATTGTGCCAGAGAGAATTACTGGCCTTTACCTGGAGCTGATAAATTAATTGATTAAAGGTACGTTATTGATTCCCGTGGGGAAAATCTCTTCTCACCTCCCCCATACTTGCTCTTCCCCAGAGCAAGCTTGGTCGTGATGGGCAGCCACCTCATGTGGCATCCAGGGAGCTGGGGGTTAAGGGCCTTGCTCAAGGGCCCACAGGCGTGCCGAGGCTGGGCTTGAACCAGCGACCTTCCCATCACAGGCACAGCGGCTTGACCTGCTGAGCCGCACCCTGCCCCAAATACACTGTTATGTGCAGACATGCAACATCCATTCTGCCACATGCGCTATTTAATGGTCTCTAGAGTGGCAACGGCGAATGGGTCTTTCATAAATTCCTGGCAGTTTGGTTTTCTCAAGCGAAATTCATTTAATGTGATTTTGACTCAGCTGTCGACCATGTCTCAAAGTGGTGTGGATTACAGGATCTGAGGCACAGCAGATTTCCTTTGGTGTTGACTGATGATGCTGATGTTGATTCACTCTGTGTGCAATTCGATTTCTCATTAATGTCTCTTCTCCTTTGCTGTTCTAGAGCAAATATCATGAATGAGTCATTGTAATAATGTATGGTATACTGGGTTGCATTTATCGCAAAAGTTGCATGCAGCTCATCAGTCAACTCTTTTGTTCACTGAATACTCCTGTCCTACTGGATTTAACATCTACATTTGTACATTTTTGTTTTTTTTTTTTCATTTTTGGTTCCGGCTGTCAATCTTCCTCATATCTCATTAACCAATACGAGTACATGTCCATCAACAATCAGAGCTTGTTGCTATTGTCTGCAATCTCTCTTCAATGTTATATTAACTTTTGCAATGTCTCTTATCAAAAGTAGGCATTTGTAAGTATCATTTGTAAACTGCCCATCTCTGTTTTATTTATGGATGGGTTGCACTGTCAGATCCAATAATCTCATTCTCATCTCTGAGAACACTTTTAATCTGAAGCCCATGTCAGTAATACCATAAAAGTAGTGTTTCTCCCTATTAGGCATTCTCCTTCAAAGATGCAGATGTTTTGGTGTGTTTTTTTCCTGTCTGCAACTGGTGTGATGACATCCTTAATTGCTCTGTCAGGCCGAATTGTAAACATGACAGCTTAGATCCTGACACAGCACGGCTGGGTTTTTTCTCCTGTCTACATGCCATACTTGGTATATTTGAGGGTTATAAAAACAATGAGACCACGATAAATCATTTCAGAATACTTTTAATGTGACCTACGGTATAACCTGTAATATTCAATTAAAAAGCAAATCTGCTTGGAGCACAACATAAAAAATAATCTACCTAAAACTAATACTTTATTGAAGCCACATCATAAGAATCATGCGTTTAATAGCCTAATCAGTGCAAACAAAAAACAAAACCACAAAACAGGGGGACACGGTTAACATCTGCTTCTCAAATACTTCTGCATCTGGTGCTCGCCCCTTCTAGAACAACACCTCAATGGGGGAGAAAAGGAAAGCTAGGCATTATTTAGCTAACTTGTTTTATACCACAGTGAAATAAAACACCTGTCTGTGGCTCGCAGCTCCATCTCTCTCCCTCTGTCCGTCTGTGTCCCTCCGGCAGGGTGGTTCCATTTTCCATTGAGCGGATAAACGCACAGTATTGGCATATTGATGTACAGGAAATAAGATATAACCTACAACACAAAAGTGGACCTTTTCTTTTCCTTTTTAGACCTCCCCCTACATGTCTCAGGTGAGGCTTTCTAGGGAGCTTCTGTTCTTTTCAGGGGAGTCCAGCTCTCCTTAACTCCCCTGGAATTCAAACCCTGGTTCTACTTTGGTAAGTTTTTGCCTCTCACAATAAGTACAGGGTAGAAATGGGCGTCTGTTACATTTCACTGGTTTGGTCTCCACCAGCTTTGCACATTTCAGTGATGGTCTTCAATGGTGGTCTTCTCACAGATTCTTAGTTAAATCCAAGTGCAGGCTTCGACTAGCCCTTTCGTTAAATTGAGTTTATTTGCTCGTATATAAATGTAGTCCCCGACTTACGATGGAGATGTGTTCTGTTGACCTCATCGTAACTTGAAAATATCATAAGTCAAGATGCCAAAAACACAGAAAAAAATATGCGCTCTAACACAGAGACAACGGAACTCCAACATATCGTACCGCATACCCCGCTACGTTTGCCTGCAATGCGAGACTTAAAATACTTTTGCAATTTTGTCGTATTGCGTCATCATAAGATCAAAAAAGTCTAACCTTCGTAACTCGAAGATCATCTGCATACTACAGACTGTGCTTTTCCCCGCACAGGCCTGATTTATAGGCTGGTGCCGCGCCGTGCCTCCGCCCTGTTCCCGCTCGCCTTTCTGCTTCCTGCTGCTGGCCTCTTGGTAGCGCCTTTCAGCAATGCCCTTTCTTCTCAGCCGCCCTTCACCTGCCAGTCCTCAAGAGATGCTTTTCATACCTCTGAACGGACTCCATAATATTCTCAGGTGTGGCTTTCCACAGTTAAAGCTCTGTAAAGTTCAGGCCCAGTGCTTGGCAGCCATTGCGCCCTTGCTTTGATCATGCAGTCCTGCTGGGAGACGTGAGACACGTGTATATCCACAGTGGTAAATCAACACTCTTCTAATAAAGACTTTCAAGTTTTCACATTTGTATCAGCTTGTTAGAAAGATCGCCCCTGTCTTCAGTTGGGAGACTCGAATGGATGCAGAATGAATGAATAAATTCATTAAGGTTCTGGTTCTGTACATCCTGAAGAAAGTTGAAGTGCACCAGCAGACTCCTTAAGGGCCTCTGTCTGTCGATGTTTTCAAGTTTGCTTACTCCTGCCTTTTAGTTTGTCTGCTTTTAAAAGTGAAAAACACTTTTGACTGCAATTTTTGATTTATCTAATTTTAATAAATCAAAAACACTGCAAATGAATGCTGTTAACGCTTTCATGTCCCATTCAGTCAGAGCCAGTAAATACCATAGGCTCCTGCTTAGGGTGTCACATGACCAGACCTGTGTTCAGTGCATCATTTTCAGGTCAGTACACGCAATGAAAAGAAAGGATACATTTATTGACATGGTCGAAAAGTCAATTCAAAGGTAGATATTAAAATAATATACTAATTGTCACTGTGAGTTGGTTGTGGCTAATGCTGGTTGCAGTCAGTAATAATTGGCAGTTTGGGAACTTCATGCTTTATCAGTATAATTACACCAACACTGGAGAGCAGTGTTGATTGATTAGACCAAAACTGTGTGTTGGCTTTATTATACTAAACTTTGATATGTTGACATGACTTCATCCCAGTATTTTTATGGAGCAAAACAAAAACAGCATCTACAAGTTAGTTAATTTGCCATGCTTTTGCCCGGAAATTCAGACCCGGCAAAAACAAATGATTACAGCTGTAAAATGATTTATCACTATATATACATGACCATAATCAATTATAGATAACACTGGATTTAGTTCATTTATGATTGCCGTGATGTTATATTTTTGATTTTGAAATGTATTTTGCATATTTATTTCCATCCATTTTTTGCAGCTTATCTGGGGTCGTGTCACTGGGGCAGCAGTCTAAGCAGAGATGCCCAGACCCCCCTCTCACCAGCCACCTCCTCCAGCTCCACCAGGGAAATACAAAGGTGCTCCCAGGCCAGCTGAGAGATATAGTCTCCCCAGCATGTCCTGGGTCTGCCCTGGGGGCCTCCTTCCGGTTAGACATGCCCGGAACACCTCCCAAGGGAGCTGTCCAGGAGGCATCCGAGTTAGATGCCAAAACCACCTCAACTGGCTCCTTTCAATGCGGAGGAGCAGTGGCTCTCCTTTGAGCCCCTCCCAGATGTGTGAGTTCCATACCAATATCTGAGGGGCCCCGTACCCCATACTCCTGGGGCCACCCCCAGAGGACCCCCTGAGGGACACAGTCGTATGCCTTTTCCAAGTCCACAAAGAACATGTACACTGATTGGGCAAACTCCCTTGAACCCTCCAGTATCCTTGTGAGGGTATAGAGATGGTCCAGTGATCCGCAACCAGGACAGAATCTGCATTGTCCCTTCTGGATCCAAGGTTCGACCAACGGATGGACCCAAATCATTTGCACACCCATCGCTGGTCTGCATTTTGTCACCGAGTGTGTCAAAACACACACACACGCACACACACACATATGTGCATCAGGGCGTGTTTAATAGAAAATCCCCAAAACACAGATAATCCTGTTATATGTAATATATAAGGACAATTATTCTGACTTCAGCTGAAGAAAATAAAATGAATTATTTTTGATAAATAGGCTGTTGATTTCTCTGGGATTTGCCAGTATAGTGCAATCCGTATCGTGGTGCACAGTCACACCGGTAATGACTACGGCACCAGTGTACCGCCCACCCCTACCACAGACACTAACAAACCACTGAATGGTAACACTTTCATCCCATTGGTCGAACATCACGGCCGTCACTCTGTTACATCAGCTGTCGCCACGGCACCAGTTCATCCCCGTCTGTCCACTGAGTGACTGACAAACGTCAGCTCACAGACACGAGACGCAATGTCTCTGGCAGCTTCTTTTATGACCTCGCCTGGCCATCTCTGGGATCCTCGTGCAGGATGCCCCAGTGAAGCAGCGCCCAGGTGGCTGTTCACTTCTGCCCAACCTGAAAGAGCTCTCCTTCCATTAATCTGCTCTCTGCTCTCTGCTCATGTGCGGCCCCCTTTCATCACCAGAGTGATGGCACAGCACAAAGGGGGAACTTTTCTCCTGCCAGCCACCCTCTTTTGTTTTCCACTCTCCTTCAGTTGGGACACCTGTGACCCCAGGGATGTGTCATGCAGCCAGATGCAGTTAGAAAGCCTCACCAGGCAGGAGGTTGCCTCTGCCGCTGCGAGCCATCTGACTTTTAAAAAGATTTTTTTTTATTTAAAAATAGCACTCTGCGCCTGCTGTCCACTTTGTTTATTTACATAGCAAATGCTGTTAGCCCCCTAAGTTCCTGGGCTAACATTTTAACACTTTCTGTGCAGCTTGATGTTTTACTCAGAGCTGGGATTTTGGGTAAATGTCATCTCTGTATGCATCTGAGTTCCTTCTAATGAAGTCCCACAAGTACTCATTTATAAAATATTGTGCTATGGGCATAGGCAATACTGGAGGATTAGTTGAGCAAAATGCTGTTCCTGGGCTTGATTCATCCCATGTTTTGGCTGGGGGGAGGGGGGCCTACATTCCAGAGCATGGCCAGCTGAGATGTCTGCATGCTTACTGTCCTGCCAGTGGGGCACGTCTCTCCGCTGAGAGGCTTCAGCCTTTGAACCTCCTGGACGCGATGGCTTGGTGATCCTTACCTGAGTGGCTAAAGGACGGGATGCGCTCTTAGTCTCCTGTCCACCTGGCTCATGGGCCTGTGACTGCCGTTGTGAATACTTTTTCCTTCTTAGTCATAGGCGGTGGGGGAGGAAATCCTCTCACTGCAGACCCTCAGCGGGGAGAGGGGCCTGTCAGCCAGCAAGGCGAGGAGCAGCCCCACCAGACTCCTCGGCGTGGTCGACGCGCAGATGCTCCGTCTCCCGTTTGTGCTTAGTGCTGAAACGTGACGGGGCCTTGGAACATTAGTCACTGTCAGTCTCTGTTTCTGTGTGTGACGGCGCGAATAGCAGAGCAGGGGCTGAGCTCCTGAGAACACCGGTGACGGGCGGCTGGATTGATCACTTTGCGGGGAATGTCCTCTGAGCGTGCTCACACCTGCCGGGCGACCTCGGGGCCACTCCGGGGGACGCAAGGTGCCCCTCCCTAGGCATAGGCTCTGGCTTTCTATTTAAATTATATTAATATATTATATCATTATTATAATTCCTCTTTTTTTTGGCATTTCCCACCAGTTGAGAATGAAGCTTGGGGTGTGAGCATAGGGTCAGCCATTTGTCTGGTGCCCCTGGAGCATTTTTGGGGCTTAAAGGCCTTGCACTATGCCACGGCAATGCCACTCTTCTTATTACGGGATTTGGACCAGCAACCTTCCGACATCGTGTACGGGGGCCACGGAGCCACTCTCCGCTCCATTTACCTAAAACCTGTGCTTCACGGTTCCCCCTAGCCTGGCGACTTGCTAAACATTTCAGCCTCCCCGCAACTGTCCCCTGCTCCCTGGGCCGTCACCTCCACTCATGTGCCACCCTGCCCCCATCCTCAGAACAGAGGGTTTGTTATCAGAATGGTGTTTTTCCCCATTGTTACTGAGCAATTCTAATCCCTGTAAATGATGAGCTTTATAAATGTATCCCTGACTGAATACATCAGTAGAACTCATGAATAAACTGCTCCACTCCTAAGCAGGAATACCGTTTGCTGGAATCAATCTCAGCCTTTCATATTCATACGTTTTCTCCAATTTAACGAGAAATATTACTCTCCAAATTTTTAATTATGTGAATATTTGCAGCTAGTTACCCATATGTATATAATTAGTCTGAGAAGAGTTTGTCAGCTTGAGCTTTTGAAATGTATTCAATTAAAGTTACCTTATTTATGCCGTTGTCGTTTAACGAAATGGAATGCTAATATGGTCGGTAACAAACTGCTACTGCCGCTGTAGAGACCCGAGAGGCCTACATTTCCCATAGATCCACCTACATTTGTCTTGGAGCGCTCCTGCTACATAGATCAAAGTATAGAATCTGAAGTTTGTGCCAGCAGTTACCTCTTGTTAGTGTTTTCCTGTTGTATGAGTGTGTATGTGTATATTTTTGTACCGTTTGAGTCCGCCCTACTCTTCTCATCACTTTTTTTTTTTATAAAGCTGATGATCATCTCCGCCTTTCCGGAGGGGCTTCAGTAATCCGCGCGGTTCGTGGTGTCCTCCGCTGGCTGCTGCAAGGGCACGATAAGAGTGGGCTTTAGGACCCCGGGGATTCTGGGAGCCGGCTCAAACTCGCCCAGTTTGCAGCTCACGTTTGGTAAATCCGCTCCAAACTGCGGCTAGGGGACCGTGCGCTTCCTCATTTTCCTGGTGGAGGGAGGAGCAGGGATTGCTGGGAGTCTCTCTTTCCACCATGGTACGATTAGCACGTCTGTGAGCTTAATGCCGCGTGTCTGCAGCTGCCGGGCAAAGTTCTGTGCAGTGCCAGCAGACCATTCTCACCATTCAGATTTTTCACCTGCCCTAGTAAACCTGTTTGCTTCTGAAGCAAGTCCCTGCCCCGTGCCCAGTGCATGTTGGGATTGGGTGAAGGCTCACCATGACCCTTTACTGAATAAGCTTTATTGAAGACAGTGGGATGGATGGATGTGTTTACGAGCTGATTTTCTGATCAACAGGGTGCCACTTCAGATGGTGCCACTAGTTTTCTATTTTTTCCGTTTTAACAAAGTGACTCAAAGTGAGTAGAACTGCTGTGAGACTGGCATAGCCTTCTACGGTGCTTTTAGCAGTTGGCTTCCGGCTCCCACACGGCTCATGTTTGCTGCCGGTTGGCTTTAAAGAGTCCCCTTGCTTCTTCTGTCCGCCGGATGTTGTGCTGTCCGTAATCCGGGGCCCGACCGCAGTGCTGCTCGCTGGTGCCGATTCCTTTGACCTGCTTCTCCCTTGGAGCCCTTGCACAGTGCTACTCTTTTTGCGCTCAAGTGCTTCGGCATTTTTCCCCCCATAAATTGCCGTAATCCTGCTTCGCTTCTGCTTCACATGTGAAGATTTGGAGAGAAGGACGCGGCTTTGTCTCAGTCCTAAGAGGACGGTCCTCATTCAGAAATGTCCCTTCCCGCTATTCAGTCTGCGGGCTCTGCTGGGTGAGCTGGCTTCCATCTCCCTCAGAGGCTCGGCCACTGGGTAGCTGTAAACTGCTTAAACTGCGCTGTAGCCCAATCCCTCCCACTTCTGGCACACAAAATAACATAAGGAATTTAATAGCCCTCTGTGATTTCAGATTATCTAAACATGATTCACTACCTCCATAGAAACGTCTCTCCCTTCACTTAGATTTACAGAGCAGTCCTTAAGTCCGAGGCGAAACGGAGCCCTGTTGCTGTCCCCAGGCCTGACAAACCATCATGGCACACTTCAGAATCTACCCTAAACTTTAAGAAAAGACGCAAATCTCTCATGTAATCATTGAATGGTTTTTAAACTAACTCGCTAAGTATGGGTTGTAGTGGAGGTCTGTGGTAATTATCGGCCCACAAAGTAGGAGGGATTCCTCATAGCAGTGCAGCATTAAACGTCTTTAGATGCCTTGTGTGATAATGGGCCTAAACATAAGTGTGGGTATGTATATTGACTCTCGAAAATGATAAGGAAAGCAATTGTAATAATTCAGATTAAAAGTTAGAGATTAAAATTCTCAAAACAGAGAATAACTGAATGGAAGAAATGGCCTTTTAATCAGATCTTAATCTTAAGTCCAGTATTAATGATCTTAGGGATAGAGCTCTTATTGAGCCTTCTAAATGGCATTGAGATGTGTGGTGCTACGTCGATCTTGCTTTCCTTTTCCTGGTTAATCCAGACACTGGGTACAATAACTGCCTTCATGCTGTCTTACACACATCACAATGCTATCAGTACAGCTGTGGATCAGATATGAGAATTCAGCAGCCTGCTCTGAAAAGTGTGGGTGTCTGTCTCAAACCGGTAAAGCCAAACTCTGTCTGCTGCAGGCGGCCTGTCATTTCACATTACTCCCAGGCAGTGTTTGCCTCCCAGGCCACGGTGGAGAAATCCACATTCGGGAAGCCGTTCCCGAATACTTCAGCGATCAGGGACGGCTCCATTTCCTCGAGGTTGTTATTCGCCTAAACAAACGGCTCTACCAGCACCGTAATTTACATCTCTATGCCAAAGCCCTTGGTTAATTGTCAGCGTAGTTTAACGTCTCATTAATGGGGTGTAATTAATGAAGCCGCATCCCTCCCAGTTGCCTCATTTTCCCATCATGCTATTAGAAGGGAATCGCTTTAGAAAGAATCCATCAGTTTCTCTTCTCTTTTTTACCTCCAAAAACGGCAAGGTCTGCTACGTCGCGACATTAGTGTAAACATTCTCTGTGAATCTTCCGGTTGGGTACCCCACCCAGACATGGCATGAAGCCACCTGAATTCCAGAACAGAAGTTTATTAAGGCGACATAGAGCATATTTCCTCTGGCAGCTCAAGTGTTGTCTGGCAAAACCTGAACATTTAGGTCTTTCTCCCGGGGGCTGCTGCTCTGCAGGTTAGGCTCCTGTGCCTGTGATCTGGGGTCACAGGTTTCGATCCCGTCCCCGGCAGAATGGTCACACCTCTCTGTCAGGCCCTCCAGCAAGGCACTTAACTCCCGAGGGCGCTGGGTAAATGGGTGACCCTTCGCTCGAATCCCTCTCCTTACTCTCGAGCTTTACCCTCTGTATATATATATATATATATATTTGTGTGTGTGGTGGTGAGTTAAACACCCCGCTGAAATCCAGCACAGGGTCCTAGCTCTGCTGATGCTCCCGCTTCCCTTTGTGTGTCCCACCCAGCTGGCCCTGGAGGACCCTGTTCACAGCGTCTCCCTCCAGCAGTGTGCATATGAGAAGCTGAAGGCCCAGCAGCTACTGATGGGCGAGCCGGCTTTCCAGGCACTGATGGAGACAGTGGATACGGAGATCGTCCGGCAGCTTCAGGAGTTCCTCAAGGGGCTGTGAGTGGCTGCAGCTTGTGGACGGGACGCGGAGGAGAACTCGCCCTCCCGCCCCCCCCAACCCCCCCCCCGCCCCCACCGCTGACATCACAGAAGCCACAGCAGCGCCGCATGGCCAGAAAGC